>JALMQS010000097.1:0-13401 GCA_024734495.1 Forficula auricularia | reverse complement strand
CCCCCCCCCCCCCCCCCCCCCCCCCGTTTGTCCTGATATGACATACAGAGACTATATAGTAACAGTGTGCCCAATACTAAGTAATAAAATTATGTTACTACTAAATCGAAAGTTTTTGTACCGAGGGTAGCAGAATTTTTAAATATTGAAGGAGACAATAAAAGAGTGTGTCTTCTGCTGGAATTATAAATTTTGTTTATAACGAAACTATAGTCTCGTTATAAATAATATTTATAATTCCAGCAGAAGACACACTCTTTTATTGTCTCATTCAATATGTTAGTACTAATAAAAGAAATGCTTTTTAAGTTGTACTTTTGAATTATTAAAACATATATAGTGTGTTAAATTGAAATAAACTGATGTGGCCAACCACATAACTTTACCATACACCTGCCCCCTATCTTAAATTTAAGAAAATAATTTATAATCATTGATAAAAGACCCTTCAACACATACTCTTAATTTTGGGCTCATTGACCATTAATAATATTTCCTTTTAAATATTGGACTCATCTAGGGTAAATATCTTTCTAGTATATTTATTTGAAAATTTTAGTATTTTAAATTATTTTTGAATTTTTGGGTAACTATCAATTTCACAAAGTGAGCTATTTTAGGGTTGTTTAGGGTCCATATGCAAAATTTCATACAAATCGATCCAATAACGGTCTTGAGCTTATATTGATAGTTCTATTTTTAGAAAACTCCCCCTCTCCGAAAGAAATAATTACACTCTTTTTTTATTATAGGACCCATTTGTTGTAAATTCCATTTTTCTTGTTTGTTTGGTTGTTTGTTTTTTTAGTTTGAAATCGTTATAATTTTAATGTTTTAAGCATCTACCCTTTAATTTTTTATTCGATTTCAACCAAAATCTAATCAGCTCTAAATCTCAATATAAGAATCTTTCACTTTGATATTCACACTAGTTTTCGATCTAGACCGTGTGCAAAATTTGGTAAGGGAGCGACTAACTTACTAACTAGCAGACATTTAATAGCTTGTAAAATATGTTTTTTATGTTTACTCTATGATGCTTTCATATAGACCAAAAGGCCATGGCTTTGCTCAATTTTTTTTTATCAAAATAGTTTCAACCATTTTTTAGATATTTCGAAAAAATGAAGCAAAAAACACTTTTTTCCCGCACGATTACAATACATGACCATGTATGGTAAAGTAAAAAAAAAATTCTAGTGAAAATTCAATTGGCCCGGTCTGTCCGTCTGTCGAGTAATGTAAATATAACGAAAATATAATTTAAAATTGCATTTAATATGGTTTTTATTCCGGTATTTTATTTCTATATATACCTACATTATTTATATAAAATTTTGATCTTTGTTTTAAAATGTTTTTAGCTACATCATACCGAAAAATCTCAATTGTATTGAAAGAAAAATAAGTCATTCTAATTTTTGACTATTTGATAAATGCAGTTGAATTTCTTTTCCTTAGATGCTTAGATCAACTGTAATTTTTTGGATTTATTCTAGAATCAGACTTAATTTATATATGTTTTTGGTACATTTATAAAGGGAGGCAGCTGACAAGTCTTGTCAGGCATAGCGTTGGTTAAGCATAGGCTAATTAGAAAAGTGTAATGGAATAATATTCTGATAGGAATAAAAATAAATAATATAAAATTTTCATATAAAGAATGAAATAAAGATTAATGAAATCGTCTTCTGACATTAGGACCACCTGAAGTAAAATCATAGTGAAAAAAAAAACGAAGAGAGATTTTTGTTGACAGTTTATTATTTTTTAAAAAATTTCAGTTACGTTTAGTATCAATTTTTTATTTTCTGATTTTCAAATAATAATTTAAATTAAAATCAATTACCTACAGTAGAAGAAAAAAATTCTTACTTTTCAGGATAACTAAATTTAGTCTTTCTGAGTTTGAAGAGAAAATATACTATTTATCTGTTTTTTAAATTATTCATTTTTAAATAATTTAACAACAATTATTCAAACCCAGTGACATATTATAACTATTTATTTTTTGATTTATTTATTTGATCATTTATTTATTCTTCCTAGTGTATTTATTTATTTATTTTTATTGTTTGGACGACATGCGGTATTCTCTTTTTTTTTGTTATTATTATTATTTTATTCTTGGTCGCAGCATACTAAGGTTTCACACCGTTCTGCTGTGGCCACACCCTGAGCCACTCAACCGGATCGTGAGTGGGAGGATCAGAGGGCTATAAGGGGAGATGTGGAGGCCCTTTAAAAAAAAATATTAAATGAGCAATTCTTGTATATATATATATAGTCGCAAAATAAATATTTTAATCGTTAATATCTCGTCTTCGGCAAGTAGCAGAGCCTTGAAATTTGAAACTTAAGCTCGATATAGGCTATAAAGGGTCTAGCAAACTTTTGCTTGAAATCGAAACACCGGAAGTGGACATTTACATTAAAGATTTTTCGTTTTTTTTATTTTCTCGAAAACGGCACTAACTATTTGGTTTAAAATTGGTGTACTTATCAAATGTCATGAGTTATTAGTCGTGTACTCTAATCCGATTGAAATAAAGGAAGGGGGTGTAAATAAGAAGTGTCGTAAAATAAATATTTTAATCATTCATATATCGTCTTCAGTAAGTCGTAGAGCCTTGAAATTTGAAACTTAAGCTATTTAGAGGCAAAAAGTTACCGAGCAACACTCGGTGTTCCAGGCACTTTATTTTTAAATAAATAATAATTCTCCCTAATTTTAATATAAATTGTTATGGCTAGTAATTGTTCCTTTTGTCCCATTTCTTCTTACCATTGTTTTAATTGTTCTGTCAGCCGATAAATAATTTCTCGAGCAAAGTCTTCTTTCTTTTCACAGATCCGACATGTCTGTTTGTAAAGCCCAATTCCTGCTACTCCTTCGTTCTTCTCCCATCGTATTCTCCTCCACGTCTTTCTGTCTATCATCCAGTTCTCTCTAAAAGGGTTAGATACATTAATTAATGAAGTCGCAGGTGTCTCAATGCTTGTTTAATTTCGGTTTGCGACAGTCCTCTATGTCAATAGACTTGGAGCGCTTGAAATTTTGTCAAATCTTAAATCTATTTATAACTAATATGACAAACAAGAAACGTTTTCGATTTTGTTAATTTAAACAGCCAACAACACATGACTTTTTACTTACACTGCTTTTCTAACATTATACTTTAAAGTGAATTTTAAATTCTTGATGAATAAGGAAAATCATTTTTTTTAAATACTTATAACATGGGAACTTAATTATCGCACTTTTCAAGTTCTTAAAAACTCACTATAATATTGGATTTTATCTAATTTTCTTAGATTTTACTTGTGATTCCGGTTTCTTTTTATTCATTAACGTACCCCCTCTTACTCATTCTGGATCATGTCTATCCTTAGCATCTTTAGCAATAAAACCTTCGGAGGACGAATTCCAGCATCTCAAAATCGAAAAACCCTCCATTTGACTCTTAGTGAAACCTAAATTAATAACACCCCTTCGCTGTCAAATTGGATAAGAATTGAAATAAGTCGTCAAGTTTTTTATACCTATAATCTTCATCTGTTTAAAGCCCGAATCCACAGATACCTTCGACTCCTACCCAGACCATTAAATCTCCTCTTCTTCTTTTCATGATGCTGGGGCCAATCCAAGCCTTTAGGGGTTTCACCTTTTTGGTGTAACCCCTTCTCACATAAATTTCATTATAAAAAAAAATATTCATTAGCCAAGTTTCAAGACTTACTCAGGCTCTACATCATAAATACAAGTAATAATAGAATTTATTATTCTTGTTAATCTTATAACAGACATATGTAAAAATTACTCATACTTACCTAAGCTCGACTATAAGTATTGTTGAAGGAGACAATAAAAGAGTGTGTCTTCTGCTGGAATTATAAATTTTATTTATTTATAACGAGACTATACTTCATAAATTAATTCCTGTGAATACATTGTAATAGAGTGATGAAGAGGGCAAAGCCCTCGAAACTATAGTCTCGTTATAAATAAATAAAATTTATAATTCCAGCAGAGGACACACTCTTTTATTGTCTCCTTCAATATATAAAAATTCTGCTACTCTCGGCAAAAACTTTCAATTTAATATAGGTATTGTAGTCAATCTATCTGATCTAATCTGTTGGCGCATTAGCTATATAAATTTTTATTTCGTTAATAGTTTAAACTAATTTCTCGAATGGACTAATGAGCATTGTACACATATAAGCATAGCAGTCTTTCAATTTCTGTTTAATCCTTCAGCCTGATTACTCTAAGTAAGTGGATAATTGAGTGGGTGAACTGAATGGACCACCACTTACTTTATTTTAAGTTGAAGATAAGTGGAGAAAACACCTGTAGAAATTATTATTCAGTTAATTGGAAATCAAAAGGGATAAAGGAAACTTATGAATATGGAAATGGGACTAAACTTTTCTTTTTATATTATTTTATAAACTCTTAACAAATCAGTAATTATAAAGTTTTATAAGAAAAATATTTGTTTAAACTTATGAATTTCAATTCTATAATATCTTTATTTTGGTACTTATCTTACTGGGATATTTATTCGACGCTGCCCATGTATAAATCGAATCAGATAATATAAAGGGAAGAATTCTATGGACCTTATCATTTATCTTAATTTTGCCAATGGTGTTTTATGGCTTTTAAATGAGGGTTTCTGATGCCTGGATAAGAAACTAGTGTAAATTAATTTTTCCTGAAGATGAGATGTGATCGAAAATATCTTCGGTGATCAAAAAGGCATCTATTTGCTATTGTGATACGCTGATTGATTTTTTCGCCTATATTATTTATTACTTGAGTCAAGATAATTGTAGTTTTGAATTGTTTCAAATTTTTAACCACACAATTTCCAAAAATTGTTGTTCTAGTTCTTCTTGGTTGACATAATTACAAAAGCATATAAAATTTAAGAATAAATCTAATTATAAAATAAAGAAAAAAATGTTAGAATTAATTGATAGTTTTTGGCATGTGTCCCGGAATTGGAATTCACAAATTTAGTTTGCTTCAGATCCTTTCTGTCGAAATTTCTTTTTTGATAATTAAATCGAAGCATCAAATCTACAGTTTTATTGTCATTGTGTATGTCAAACTTAAATCATTATTTTTATTAAATAAACAATTAAATTAGAAAATACCGAAATTCTTTATTTCATTTTTGTCGGAATTTTATTGAAGTCTAATTGAAGATTCTGTCTATATAACGGTTATCGTTTTGGTTCAAGTCAACTTCACAAATGGTCATTTCTAGAATAACAGAAATTAAGAAATTAATCATTAAAATTTTGAAACAGGTCTGAACTTGTGCTTAGCATCCTTGCAGAGCCTTGCCTATAAAGGAAGAGTGATTGTATCCGCGCCCTTTTTTAGTAATTTTCCTCGACCATTTCCTAATGAAAAAATTACATTTTATTACAGAAATATGAAGAAAAATTGAGTTTTATCAGAATGCGCATTGAAGAATACAGTTTATTTTATGGTTTGTGAATTTACCGGGCATCAAGCTACTATTTATTTTTATTTTTTGTTTAAAGGATATTTGATGACAATTTAACTGGCTTTTAAATTAAAATTCAATTGAAATAAATAGCATGCATTCTATTTAGACTAGAGAAATAAACAAATTTAATTAATTCCTCTCACTTTCGTGATTTACAATTAGAAATGACTTCTCTCAAATAGGTATTTCTATATATAATCAATTTGAGATTGTATTTGTATAGAATTATTTAAAAGTTTCACGATTTCGAATGTCAGCTCTAATTCTAAACGTCTCTGTATTTTGTTCTGATTTTAGGACCTAGAGGTTCGTTTATATATAAAATTGTCTATTACTAAGAATTATGTATTACAATACAACCAACAAAATAACCTTGGCTTGTGGCCAGTCTTCTTTCATAAAGAATGAAATTTTACTTGATCACTGCTCTAGATTAAAAAAATTGAAACCTTGTCGTAAAGAAATTTATTAAATTTCTAATTATATCATTGATGATCTAAAGATTTTTCTTGGTATCTTTTCATTGTCATGACCATTTTAAACCTTTATGAGATAAAGTGTTGCTGTCTATCCCTCTTATCGCAGTCCTGTAGCTTCAAAACTATTAATAATTTAATCTCGGAATTCCTAAACATAGGACAATAAATTGGCAGGTCGTTCAGTATATATTCTGCAAAGGTCTTGAATTTCATTTCTATTAATGTAAGAATGTAAAAGTCTCTAAATAGTCTTAAAAATAAATATTTTGAACATATAAATTTTCTTGGTATCTTGGTAAAAATTTTCATTCCTTTTACTTGTGATTTTTTTATCATATTTTTTGGATATTTGCCTATAAACAGTGTTAATTTTATTTTCCAATTTTACTTTTGCTTGTTTCCTATAAAATTTCCATAAAACCCCTTCCTCTTCTTCTTCTTTTCTCGATGAAGGTGCCAATCCAGGCCAATAGACGCTGCATCTTCTTCGAGCAACTCCTTCTCATATCAATATCATTAAAAAAAAGTCTCCTAAAATTGAACTTATCACTTTTTTCTTAATTTTGCCAATGGTGTTTTATGGCTTTTAAATGAGGGTTTCTGATGCCTAGATAAGAAACTAGTGTTAATTAATTTTTTCTGAACATGAGTTGTGATCGAAAATATCTTCGGTGATCAAAAAGTCATCTATTTGCTATTGTGATACGTTGATTGATTTCTTCCCCTATATTATTTATTACTTGAGTCAAGATAATTGTAGTTTTGAATTGTTTAAAATTTTTAACCGCACAATTTCCAAAAATTGTTGTTCTAGTTCTTCCTGGTTGACATAATTACAAAAGCATATAAAATTTAAGAATAAATCTAATTATAAAATAAAGAAAAAAATGTTATATTCAAAAGGGCCAGTTGTGGCCCGAACCCTGGATCTCATGTCTTCGGCGTGAAGCTCTACCAACTGATTATCCTAGATACTATGAAGATCCTATTTAATTTCATTTTAATTATTTTTTTTTCGTTACTCTCCTCTTTAAATATAGTTAAACACCTCTCAATTAATCAGAGCACTCTAAGCTGGTAAATATTTTTTTGATCTAGCCTTAAAGTGTAATCTCAATGACGCAAGTCGAAAGATAAGCAGGCCACTATATAGTAGTAGTTAAAATAAATAAAGAAAGAATTAATAATGTATGTATTATTAAAATATCATCTTAATTTAATTTAAACAACTAGATTTAGTTGGTTAGAGCGTGAACGTGAGGTCCAGGTTCGATCCCCGGCAGCTCCTTTTGTCTATAAAATACATATATATATGTAAATTAGATAATAATATTGCAATGGGGTTAGGGAGGGTATTTGGTTGGAGGGGTCTGGAAATTAGTTTGGTAAGGGGACGTTTAAGGGGAATATTCCTGAGTGTGAGAATACTAACCTTTATAGACGTGGAGGTGGTGGTGTAACTCAGTGTATCTCGTTGTACTAGTTTGATAAACTACTGAATTTACTCTTATGTTTCAAATTCTACTTTACTGAAGTTAATCTGATACAATGAATTTACAAAAAAAATAATAAAAAAAAAAATTTTTAAATAGGCAAAAATAAAATAACAATACTTAAATGAATTCTAGCTGCAAAGGAGAATGGGGAAATTTTCTTAACAGTGAAAGATAATCAAGAATTCAATTTATAGTATATAATTTATTGAGGTCCTTGGTGAATTTAACAGTCAGAAAGAATTAAATGATTTGATGGCTTTAAAGGGTGAACGGAGATTGTTCAAAGAAATTATGATTGATTACGTTTGCTCTTGAAGTGTGCCGACTGGTTCAAATACTTCAACAGCGCTAGCTGTGCCGCACTCCCTCTCGCTCAGGTGGCGTAGACTGCCACGTCGAAGAGTGTGTAACGGGCCTGGAGTCTCGCCTTTTTGATAATCTTCCGTGATGTCTTCACGAGAGCCGGACAGATATTCTTGTCCGTGCTATTCAATTAGCGATCGTGCTAATGATAGAAGTGCCAATGGAGGGGCTCGCAAGTGGATGAATGAAAATGCCCGCAAAAACGACTCCAGGAAGAAGAAATATACTCGTGAGATCGAGTAATAGAGAGAGTGTATAATATGGAGAGTGTAGTGTAAGAGAGATGTAATGTAAGAGAGCAGGATAAAGTAGAGGTATGATATAGAGATGTAAGGTAAGAGCTGGATAAAATAATAGAGGTATAATGTAGAGAGAGTAAAAGAAGAAGAAGTCCCTCTATTTCTCCGTGTTGGTCCTTTTATGCATTTCATACTATTCTCCGTTTTCTATCCCTTCTACGGTACATCGCCAATCATAATGTTCTATTTTGTTATATGAGGGTGTTTGGACCCTGGCTAATCTCATTCCCCTGACTATATTCAGAACTGGGCCTCAAAGCTCATATACCACGAATGACTTTAGATAATCCCGGCTTAAGCCAGCTTCTCTTTAAATATGAAAAATAAACTAATTTTTACGAAATCTATTCTATATTTGACTTGACTGGTTAATCTCTTTCCTATTTTTAAGTTATTAAATTAATAAATTTTGAAAAAGTTCAGATTTAAGATTTTTTAACTCTACTATGCATAAAAAAAAACATACCTCTAAATTTGATTCTTTGTTCAACAATGTGCGAAAATGGGTTGTTACCATTTTATCTTATCTTATTCCTAATTTAGCGCTCTTATTATAACCTCTAGGGATTTATTAAATATTATGTTGGTAGTAGCTCTGGCTTGCTATGCACATGTCAGTTCGGTTAATAATATGAACTTGTAATTTAATATAAATAGAAGATAATAAGAATAAATTGTACATCTTTAAATACGTGATAAAGGTCTTATAATCTTTTCATTTATAGGTAAGATTATCTTCTAATTATTTATTGTATAAATTGTATTGTATATTTGTTAATAAAACCCATTTATAGTTTCTAGCTAATGAATCATTTATAACCTAATCGATCTAAAGATTACAAAAAGATTATAAGAAGATACAATAATGACTCAACCAAAACTGCATTTACATCTGATGAAGATGAATGAAAGGGAGAACATCTTGATCGGAATATCTTTGGACAAGAGGGTATGGTATCGAATTCCAGAAGAATTGAAGAAGGTTGAAAACCATCCCGAACTGCTATCTTTGAGGACGGTTAGTAATACTCTGCAATCTATTACAAAGAACGGAGGATACAGGAAAATAGGTGTAACATTTAAACCAGAATTAAAAAAAATTTATCTGGATGAAGAAGAAAATTTTTGCGTGAAGGATTATGTTTTGGAGGAATATCAGGAAACTGATTGTACAACAGGAAAAAAGGGTGAGTTAACATCCAATGAACATTTTCTATTAGAGCAAATCAATGACCTAAAAACTAAATTAAAATCGCATACTCAAGTAAATTTAAACGAGATAGAAAAAAAATTTTTAATTGTAAAATTTAATGGAAGGCAAGAGGCAACAGTTTGGATGGAGTCATTCGAAAAGGAGTGCCTTAGGTGTGAAATTAGTAATAATAACACAAAAATAGAAATATTAAAAATCTTCGTTGAGGGCAATATAAAAGAGTGGTATAGTGCCAATTTAATGAAATTATCAGCTTCTGATTGGGATGGTTGGAAAAAAAATTTTTTGCTGACTTATGAAAAAAGAAATTGGGCTCCCATCTGCGCAGCATTTGGATTTAAATATATTTCTGGATCATTAATCGAATACGTAATTAAGAAAGAACGATTATTACTGGAAGCGGATAAAAATATACCAGAATTATTTAGGATTTATCAAATTGTGTTTAATTTACCGGCTGAAATACAAAATAAATTGGAAAGGGAGAAAATTAAGACTATGGATGATTTAATAAACGAACTAAAGAAAATTAATGATTATCACCATATAACGACGAATTGGGAAACGAAGAAAAGTGAAGAAAAAAAATTTGATTATGTTAAAGATAAATTATTGAAAATTTCAAAAACTAAGAAGACCCCATGCACAAGATGTGAATCGTTGGGTCTTAAAAACCGTTATCACCCAATACAGGCATGTTGGAATAAAAGAATCAATAAAAATGAAATAAATATAACTGAAGAAGACGAAGACGATGAAGATGAAACATGACTACAAGATAATGATGTTAAAAAAAAACTAATTGGCCAAGGGAATCCCACACCACTTTCATTAATAAAGATTAGGGTAATTGTAAATAAAGAGAAAACAATTCAAGCAGTATACGATAATGGCTCTACATGTTCACTAATTAATGAAAAATTTATAAAATTATTAAAAACAAAATTAATAAAGAATAAAAGTATATTGAAAACCATAAATGGTGTGAAATTTACTGAAAACCGGGCTAACCTACATATGAAAATTGGAGAAATAGAAGACAAATTAAATTTAATAGTTGTAAAAAATGATAATTTTAACTACGATTTATTGATTGGATTGGATACAATAAAAAGGTTCAATTTAATACAAGATGAAAACTTAAAAATTAAACAAAGAATAAATGATAAAATAATAGACATAGATAATATCAATGATGATGATATATTTAGGAACAAGAACGAAATAAAAGAAGAAACAACAGAAGAAGCTACAAATAACATACACATGAAGAAAAGAGCCATAAAAGGTAACCATCCTACAGCTTATGAATACAGAAATATTAAAAATTTTAAGGAAAATGTGATCCACTTAGATGAAGAAAAGAGAATGAAAACAGTTAAATTAATTCAAGAATACCAATCATGTTTCGCAAAAGATAAATATGATGTCGGTTCAGTTAAAACTGGAGAAGTAAAAATAAAGTTAAAAGAAGACAGATATATCTCAAAGAAACCATATCGATGCTCATTCCCAGACCAGGAAGAAATAGATTCTCAAATTTCAAAATTAATGGAAAATGACCTGATAGAAGAATCGAGTTCACCTTTTGCATCACCGGTGACGTTAGCTTTTAAAAAAGTAGAGGGAAAAAGAACTCGATTGTGTATAGATCTGAGAGAATTGAATAAATTGGTGGTGCCAGAACCACAGCCATTCCCTAGAATAGAAGATTTAGTAGTGGACGTTAACGGCTGTGATTGGTATACGGCATTAGATATAAATTCAGCTTTTTGGGCTATCCCAATTAGAGAAAAAGACAGGGAAAAAACAGCCTTTATAACAAGAAGAGGGCACTGGCAATGGAAGGTACTACCATTCGGTTACAAGAATTCGCCCGCTATCTTCCAAAGAGTTCTGGCAAGTATAATCAGACGACAGAATTTAAACGAATTTTGTGTAAATTATATAGACGATATACTGATTTTTTCAAAATCATTTAATGAACATTTAGAACACATTCGGTTATTTTTCGAGGCAATAAAAAAAGAAGGTTTTAAATTAAAATTAGAAAAATGTATGTTTGCTAGACACTCTGTCAAATATTTAGGTCACGAAATTGAAGATGGGAAAGTATACCCAACTAAGGATAATTTAATTTCGATTAAGGAATTTAAACGTCCAAAATCAAAAAAAATGGTTCGTCAAATATTGGGAAAAATAAATTTCTACAGAAAATTCATCGACCACTGTACACATAAGTTGGCACCACTACACAACTTATTAAAGAAGAACCAAAAATTTAAATGGTCTGAAGAATGCGAAAATTGTTTTATAGACATAAAAAAATATTTATGCACAACACCAATTTTAGCAATCTACGATAGAAATAAGGACACAGTTGTAGAAGTGGACGCAAGCCGATTGGGGCTGGGTGCTGTTCTAAAGCAAAAACAGGAAGATGGATTTCTACATCCAGTAGCATACTTCTCAAAGAAATTGACACCGGGACAAATGAAGAAAGAAGTAATGTTTTTGGAATGTTTAGCAATTAAGGAAGCGATTGTATACTGGCAACATTATCTAATAGGTAAAGAATTCATAGTCACATCAGATCATAAACCACTTGTAAATTTAAAATCAAAAGCGAGAACTGATGAAGCACTAGGAGATATGATGTTATACTTAACACAATATAATTTTAAAGTGGTCTACAAAGAAGGAAAAGAAAATATAGAAGCTGACACCTTATCGAGAAATCCAGTTTTGGAAGATTTCGAAAATAAAGAAGATTGCTTAGAAATAGTGAATATGATCAAGATAGAAGAAATAATTAATGATCAGGAATCTATTAAAGATGAAATTGAAAATTCAAAAAAGACTTTTAAAAACGGTGATATAAATTTCAAAATATTAAAAAATAATAAAAGAATATATGTATCTAAAGAATTTGGAAAAAAATTGATAGATAAAATACATAAATTCTACGGTCATATTGGTAATAATCTAATGGCAGAAAAAATAAGACCATTTTATTACTTCAAGAATATGGACGAATTAATAAAAGATTATTGTAACACATGTGAAACATGCATAAAGAATAAATCAAGGGGTCCAAGAGAAATAGGTCTATTATCAAAACTAGGACCAGCAAAATGTCCATTTGAAATAATGTCAATAGACACAATAGGTGGTTTTGGTGGTAATAGATCAACAAAGAAATATATGCATTTGCTGGTGGATCATTTCTCTAGATATGCTTGGATTTCGACATCAACTACCCAGTCTGCAGATGATTTCATTAAATTACTAAACCCGATTATAAATAAAAACGAAATAAAAATGATTTTAGTTGACCAATATAGTGCTTTAAATTCAATTAAATTTAAAAAGTATCTAAAAGAAAAGAAAATTCAACTAATATTTACATCTATAGATTCCCCACAATCTAATGGTTTAAATGAGAGATTAAACCAGACTTTAGTAAATAGATTAAGATGTAAAATAAATGAAAAAGATAAACGAGCATGGCCGAAATTAGCAGAAGAATGCGTAAGAGAATATAATATTACAAATCATAGCGTAACAAAATACTCACCCTCTTACCTGTTGTACGAACAAAGTTCTGATATTATCCCCGAAGAGTTACACAAAAAAGAAGATATAGAGAAAGATAGAGAAGAAGCATTCAGAAACTCAGAAAAAAATTTTCTCAAAAATAAAAAGAAATTTGATGTGAATAAAAAAGAACATCAATTCAAAGAAGGAGAATGGGTATATGTTATGAATGGAAATAAATTAAACAGGGGCAAGTTAGAAGAAATAAGAAGCGGACCATTCATCATTAGCAAGAAAGTTTCAAACTCTATGTATAAACTAAAGTGTAATAAGAAAAACAAGGAAAGTGTGGTGAACAGTAGGAAGCTGAGACCTTACTCTTTTTCCCCTTATGAGAAAAAGAGTCCCCCTAGCAGAGGAGGTGTAAATTAGATAATAATATCTTATTCCTAATTTAGCGCTCTTATTATAACCTCTAGGGATTTA
>JALMQS010000096.1:1760208-1816911 GCA_024734495.1 Forficula auricularia | reverse complement strand
ATTGGAAAAGTTGCCCGGAAAATTGGAAAATTCAGGAAAAACTAAAAAAAATTCAGGTTGGCCAACATAGCTTGCCAAACAATAAAAGAACTAAACTAGCAAAAAAAACAAAGTGTTGGCCTGTTTGTAAGATTTTTGAGTGTCATCAGCGCTCCCTGTCGGCAGCATTCTCTGACCAGTTGTTACAAATTAATCTAGGCTCTTATATATAGTACGAGCTTTTCGTGCGTGCCTTTGGCACGCCCTCGAAGCTCGGCCCTTCCGGCTGGTGCCCTGGCGGGCAGCGTCTCGGTCCAAAAATTTTATTCATCTTAAATAACCACACTTTAAATGTATATACCTGTAAACTCCCGAAAATACATAGTCTCTTAAAAGTTTTGCCTCATTTTCGTCCTGTCACAGCTACAGAAATGAGGCTCTAGATATGAATCTGGAAGTATTTTTTTTTCTATAATCTACAGCATTGTGATATTTTTGTGTGGAAATAGATTTATTTAAATAAGTGGTACCGTGTGAGGAGGGAGAATTATATTATATCATTTTTTTAAAAATTGGGATCCATAATCGATATAAGGCTCCAAATATTTAAAAGAGATCAGGTGTTGTATATATGACAGGCTGCTCCATCCAGTATTGCCATGAGAAACTCATATGGGCATGGGTGTCTTAAGTCGTTCAATTTTGTATAGTAAAAATCAAAAAATAAGAATAACAAAATTTAGATTTTTAAAAAATTATAAAAAACGTGGCAAATAAATAAAAAATAAACAAATAATATATAAATCAAATAAGATGTGAGTGATTTCTTTTTCTGTGGGCAAAGAAAAGCGAATTGAATATTTAATTTTTGAGTGGTGAAGGGGGAGGGGGTAATAATTATCAATATATTTAATGTTTCTTAATTTAAAATCAATTGGAGTCTTTCATTTCGAAATTTGAGTCCATATTACGATTATATTTCAAATTTGGCGCAAATATACCAATGGCACTCTCTCTCGGCAGCGTTGCGGCAAATTAATCTAGACAAATATATATAGTATAATACCTACATATAATATAACTTTTTTTTTATTTTCCCTTTAATGATAACAAGTGGATTTTTAATACATTTTAAATATTTGTTTCGTCTTATTTGTTAAGAGTGTATATTACAGTTAAATAGAATCTTAAATTATATCTATTTAAGACCTTATAATAAAACAACTATATTTATTCTCTGTAACTAATAAAACATCAATAAAGCAGCCACGTGGGGGTCCAGGGGCAAAGCCCCTTTGCTAGCAAAAGGCCCGCCGAAGCTAGTTATAGAATAAATATTACCTGGCTGTTCTAGAGATCTCACTCTCCTATCCAATTCTTCAATTTGCATATTTAATTGATCCATTTGAATTGTCCAGAATGATAGATTCGTTTCTATTTCCACATCGATGGTTAAACACTTTCCAAATAAAAATATTCCTATAGCTGTTAACGTGAACCACAACATTCTTTTTAACTTGACTTCAATTTCTATATGACTAAAGATGAGTAGCCTGTCCGTCCCTATTTACACGCTCCATATTTAGAGCCCTACACATCCTTATTAATGAAGTTAAATTGAATTTTAGCCTATTCATTGTTTCCCTCTTGATTAAGCTAAGAAATAATTACGATTCCAATTAATTTAGATAAGGGGAATATTTTATAAAAAAAAAAAATTGGAGGAAAATGTAAAAGCTTTCTCAAATAACTTATGAGGAGAATTTTCTAGGTTAGGTTTCACAAAAAAGGAAATAATTTTCAAGAAAAAAATAAAAACCGACTTCGAAAAATTCAATGCAACAAATAAAATACACTAAAAGGTATAAAATAATTATTATCTTATTTAGTTACAACTAAACGACGAAATATTAACATGAAATTACTTTTTGAAGTCGGGTACCAAACAAACTATACCTATAAGCGAGCGTATCCGCCAAACGTACTAAGTAAGATCCGTCGAGTGTGATTCATAAAAGGTATATGTTTGGCACCGACTTGGAAAAGTAATTTTATGTTAATATTTCGTCGTTTAGTTGTAACTAAATAAGATAATAATTATTTTATACTTTTAGTGTATTTTTAACCGACTTCAAAAAAGGAGGAGGTTCTCTATTCGATTGATTTTTTTTTTTTTTTTTTTTTTTGTGCCTATGTTACCTCATATCTCCGCCAATTGTCAACCGATTTTGAAAATTTTTTTTGCATTGGGTCCAAGTCTAGCTTCCGATTGGTCCCATTTTTTTTTCGATTTTTTTCATAGGTATTAGACCTTTTTTATTAGGTTTGTTTAGGTTTGTTTAGACCTAACCTCTTTGTTTATGAACCGATTTCGATGGTTCTTTTTTTATCCGAAAGGGGGTGTCTTAGGGATGGTGTCATATTAATTTGGTCAAGTTCTGATGATATAATCACTATTAATAACATCACTAAAAGAGAAAAATAAAAATTTTTAAAGAAAAAATAAAAACCGACTTCAAAAAATTAAATGCAACAAATATAAAATACACTAAAAGGTATAAAATAATTATTATCTTATTTAGTTACAACTAAACGACGAAATATTAACACGAAATTACTTTTTGAAGTTGGTGCCAAACATATACCTTTTATGAATCGCACTCGACGGATCTTACTTAGTACGTTTGGCGGGTACGCTCGCTTATAGGTATAGTTTGTTTGGCACCGACTTTAAAAGTAATTTCGTGTTAATATTTCGTCGTTTAGTTGTAACTAAATAAGATAATAATTATTTTATACCTTTTAGTGTATTTTATTTGTTGCATTTAATTTTTTGAAGTTGGTTTTATTTTTCTTAAAAATTTTTTTCGATTTTTTTCCATAGGTATTAGACCTTTTTTAACCGACTTCAAAAAAGGAGGAGGTTCTCTATTCGATTGAATTTTTTTTTTTTTGTGCCTATGTTACCTCATATCTCCGCCAATTGTTAACCGATTTTGAAAATTTTTTTTGCATTGGGTCCAGTCTAGCCTCCGATTGGTCCCATCTTTTTCGATTTTTTTTCATAGGTATTAGACCTTTTTTATTAGGTTTGTTTAGACCTAACCTCTTTGTTTATGAACCGATTTCGATGGTTCTTTTTTTATCCGAAAGGGGTGTCTTAGGGATAGGTGTCATATTAATTTGGTCAAGTTCTGATGATATGATCACTATTAATAACATCACTAAAAATAGAAAAATAAAAATAATTTTCAAGAAAAAAATAAAAACCGACTTCAAAAATTAAATGCAACAAATAAAAACTAAAAAACACACTAAAAGGTATAAAATAATTATTATCTTATTTAGTTACAACTAAACGACGAAATATTAACATGAAATTACTTTTTGAAGTCGGTGCCAAACATATACATTTTATGAATCGCACTCGACGGATCTTACTTAGTACGTTTGGAGGGTATGCTCGCTTATAGGTATAGTTTGTTTGGTACCGAATTCAAAAAGTAATTTCGTGTTAATATTTCGTCGTTTAGTTGTAACTAAATAAGATAATAATTATTTTATACCTTTTAGTGTATTTTATTTGTTGCATTTAATTTTTTGAAGTCGGTTTTTATTTTTTCTTAAAAATTATATTATCATTTGGAACAACATTTTAAACAATTTAAAACATTTAGCTAGAATGAACCCAATGCAAAATAAAAAATAATTTTTAAGAAAAAAATAAAACCGACTTCAAAAAATTAAATGCAACAAATAAAAATTTTTAAGAAAAAAATAAAAACCGACTTCAAAAAATTAAGTGCAACAAATACAAAAATACACTAAAAGGTATAAAATAATTATTATCTTATTTAGTTACAACTAAACGACGAAATATTAACACGAAATTACTTTTTAAAGTCGGTGCCAAACAAACTATACCTATAAGCGAGCGTACCCGCCAAACGTACTAAGTAAGATCCGTCGAGTGCGATTCATAAAAGGTATATGTTTGGCACCAACTTCAAAAAGTAATTTCATGTTAATATTTCGTCGTTTAGTTGTAACTAAATAAGATAATAATTATTTTATACCTTTTTAGTGTATTTTTATATTTGTTGCACTTAATTTTTTGAAGTCGGTTTTTATTTTTTTCTTAAAAATTTTTATTTTTCTCTTTTTAGTGATGTTATTAATAGTGATTAAATCATCAGAACTTGACCAAATTAATATGACACCATCCCTAAGACACCCCCTTTCGGATAAAAAAAGAACCATCGAAATCGGTTCATAAACAAAGAGGTTAGGTCTAAACAAACCTAAACAAACCTAATAAAAAAGGTCTAATACCTATGAAAAAAAATCCGAAAAAAAAATGGGACCAATCGGAAGCTAGACTGGACCCAATGCAAAAAAAATTTTCAAAATCGGTTAACAATTGGCGGAGATATGAGGTAACATAGGCACAAAAAAAAAAAAAAAAAATTCAATCGAATAGAGAACCTCCTCCTTTTTTGAAGTCGGTTAAAAAAGGTCTAATACCTATGGAAAAAAATCGAAAAAAAGTCGGTTTTTATTTTTTTTCTTAAAAATTTTTTTTCGATTTTTTTCCATAGGTATTAGACCTTTTTTTAACCGACTTCAAAAAAAGGAGGAGGTTCTCTATTCGATTGAATTTTTTTTTTTTTTTTTTTTGTGCCTATGTTACCTCATATCTCCGCCAATTGTGATTGAAAAAATAAAAACCGACTTCAAAAAATTAAATGCAACAAATAAAAATACACTAAAAGGTATAAAATAATTATTATCTTATTTAGTTACAACTAAACGACGAAATATTAACACGAAATTACTTTTGAATTCGGTACCAAACAAACTATACCTATAAGCGAGCATACCCTCCAAACGTACTAAGTAAGATCCGTCGAGTGCGATTCATAAAATGTATATGTTTGGCACCGACTTCAAAAAGTAATTTCATGTTAATATTTCGTCGTTTAGTTGTAACTAAATAAGATAATAATTATTTTATACCTTTTAGTGTGTTTTTAGTTTTTATTTGTTGCATTTAATTTTTGAAGTCGGTTTTTATTTTTTTCTTGAAAATTATTTTTATTTTTCTATTTTTAGTGATGTTATTAATAGTGATTATATCATCAGAACTTGACCAAATTAATATGACACCATCCCTAAGACACCCCTTTCGGATAAAAAAGAACCATCGAAATCGGTTCATAAACAAAGAGGTTAGGTCTAAACAAACCTAATAAAAAGGTCTAATACCTATGAAAAAAATACGAAAAAAAATGGGACCAATCGGAAGCTAGACTGGACCCAATGCAAAAACATTTTTTCAAAATCGGTTGACAATTGGCGGAGATATGAGGTAACATAGGCACAAAAAAAAAAAATCAGTCGAATAGAGAACCTCCTCCTTTTTTGAAGTCGGTTAAAAACAAGTAAAATTTTAAGAAAGAAGAGTACGTTCAGAAAAAATTTTTTGAGAAAGAAGAGTAAGTTCAGAAAGTTTCATCAACAACCAAAAGTTAAAGTACGTTCAGAAAAATTTTTAAGAAAAAAATAAAAACCGACTTCAAAAAATTAAGTGCAACAAATATAAAAAATACACTAAAAGGTATAAAATAATTATTATCTTATTTAGTTACAACTAAACGACGAAATATTAACACGAAATTACTTTTAAAGTCGGTGCCAAACAAACTATACCTATAAGCGAGCATACCCGCCAAACGTACTAAGTAAGATCCGTCGAGTGCGATTCATAAAAGGTATATGTTTGGCACCAACTTCAAAAAGTAATTTCGTGTTAATATTTCGTCGTTTAGTTGTAACTAAATAAGATAATAATTATTTTATACCTTTTAGTGTATTTTTATATTTGTTGCACTTAATTTTTTGAAGTCGGTTTTTATTTTTTTCTTAAAAATTTTTATTTTTCTCTTTTTAGTGATGTTATTAATAGTGATTATATCATCAGAACTTGACCAAATTAATATGACACCATCCCTAAGACACCCCTTTCGGATAAAAAAAGAACCATCGAAATCGGTTCATAAACAAAGAGGTTAGGTCTAAACAAACCTAAACAAACCTAATAAAAAGGTCTAATACCTATGAAAAAATCGAAAAAAAAATGGGACCAATCGGAAGCTAGACTGGACCCAATGCAAAAAAAATTTTCAAAATCGGTTGACAATTGGCGGAGATATGAGGTAACATAGGCACAAAAAAAAAAAAAAAAAAAAAAAAAAAAAATTCAATCGAATAGAGAACCTCCTCCTTTTTTGAAGTCGGTTAAAAATACTTTCAATCTTTTTCTTTCTTTTTCTTTAATATAAACAAAATGTTATTATTTAAAATAAAAAAAAATTAAAATTAAAAACAAAATTACAAACAACAAATATGTAATCGAATTTAGCAGCCAATTTTTAATTAATTAATTTTAACCAAATTAGAATCAATGATTACATCTTTGTCAAAGTCCAATTGATTATTGAGAATACTGAATTTATTCATAAGGGCCAATTTAATTTCAGTTGATTCTAGAAGAAGTCTGGGACTACGTCTTTCAAAATGAATTGGGGTAAAATTGGAAGTAGAAGCAGCTTTCTCAAATGTTTATAATGCTCTCTGCAAATTTTGCTGGTTGATGGTAAAGAACTCAAGCTTGATTAGGTTACCATAAAAGAATTCTCAGTCTTTTTGATTTTAAGCCGATTCTTCCAACGTTTTTAATAGAGGTTGCCATTAATAGTCAAAACATCAAATATGGAATGCAATAAAGTTATTCCTCTAGTACTAGATATTGAATCGATTGTTATTTTTGATTTTAAGTCGATTCCTCCATGTCTTCAGCAATGGTTACCAATTAAAACCGAAGCGTCAAAAATCTAATCTAGAATTGTTATTCTTCAAGTCAATGGCGTAGCCAGAAAATTTTCATGGTGAGGGGGAGGAGGTAATTCTACAAAGAAAATATTTAGTGTGGAATTTTTACTTTATGGTCAAGTATTGTAATCGTGCATGGAAAAAGTGTTTTTTTCCGTCTTTTTTTCGAAATATCTCTAAAAACGGCTGAAAGTATTTTGATTAGAAAAATTGAGCGAAACCATGGTACTTTGCTCTACAAAAAAGTCTCTAATAAGTGAACATCGAAAAAATTATATTTTTCGAAATAATAATTGTTTTGTCAAAATATCTGTTAGTCTGTCCGTCCGTCAGTTCGTCTGTGCGTTACCAAATTTTTGTGGACGCTAGCATAAACTAGTGCGAATATCAAAACCAAATTTCACACGTAGTTTTGGTCCATTGAGATTAAGAGCTGATTAGATTTCGGTGCATATCGACCCAAAATTAAGGGGGCTGGAGGGAGGGTTAAAAATTAAAAATATAGGCTCTTGTACCAAACTCAACCAAATTTTGTATACATAATCAGTGGGACCCTAGAAGTCTAAAAATGCAAAAACTAACCACCCAAAATGGAGGGGGGGGGGGGGCTCAAAAAATGAAAATCTTTACCATTTACCAAACTCAACCAAATTTTGTATACATAATCAGTGGGACCCAAGAAGACTAAAAATGCAAAAACTAACCGCCAAAATGGGGAGGGTGGGGTCAAAAAATGAAAATCTTGACCATTTACCAAACTTCAACCAAATTTTGTATACATAATCAGTGGGACCCGAGAAGTCTAAAAATGCAAAAACTAACCGCCAAAAGGGAGGGGAGGGGGGTGTCAAAAAATAAAAATCTTGACCATTTACCAAATCTTGACCATTAATCAAATTTTGTATACATAATCAGTGGGACCCGAGAAGTCTAAAAATGCAAAAACTAACCGCCCAAAATGGAGGAGGGGGGGGGTGTCAAAAAATGAAAATCTTGACCATTTACCAAACTCAACCAAATTTTGTATACATAATCAGTGGGACCCGAGAAGTCTAAAAATGCAAAAACTAACCGCCAAAAAGGAGGGGGGGGGGTGTCAAAAAATGAAAATCTTGACCATTTACCAAACTCAACCAAATTTTCTATACATAATCAGTGGGACCCGAGAAGTCTAAAAATGCAAAAACTAACCGCCAAAAATGGTGTGGTGGGGGGGGGTGTATGGTCAAAAAATGAAAATCTAGGCTCTTGTACCAAACTCAACCAAATTTTGTATACATAATCAAAAGGACTCTAAAAATTCAAAAACTAACCCCCCCCCCCAACATGAATATAAATAATTTTATTAAATATTAAATATAAGGAGGGGCCAGGTTCTATGGTAAAGTCAAGTGGATGGTCACATCAGAACACGTCAGCTTATTTTTTTATTAAAACAAATAGTTCAGTTAAATTGTTTTTTTATCCGGAAAGTTTTGGGCTACTTATAATTTTCCCCTTTTTATGTTTTTGGGTGTGCTGAATACGAATCTGAGGTTTGCTAACAAAATTTCGTACGGAACATTGTCAAAAATCTCATTTATTGGCGGGTTTTTTTTATTATAACTCGAAAACTATTCAAAATGAAAGTTAATAAAATTTCATACAAATTTCCATAATTTAGGGTTTTTCTCCGAACAACCGTTCAGGCTCATGCTCTAATTGAAAATTGGGGTATTTTTTCTGTTTCCGCAAATCTCAAAAACACTCGGCACTTTTTTCGATTTTTTCCCATTTTGACCATGAAAGAGTACGTTTTCGACAAAGACCACTTGTCAAGAGAGAAAAGCTCCAAATTCGCGCCTCGAGTTTGATGTAGGGTTTTTGGACTAGCCACTCTGTGTATTGGCAACTCTGAACTTCGAAAACATGAGATGGCATGTTTTGGGGACAAAGAAGTTAGTTAATAAAAGTTTAGGGAAAGCGGTGTTGGTTTATAGTGAAACATATTAAACACAGGAATTATTTAACGGATATAGTAGTGTTTCACAAAGTGGAAATAAAATTAAAAAATCATTTAAATTATTTTGGAGATTTTTTTTTATTTATCTCAAGAAGTTAGTTGTTAAATTATTGTTATAGAGCAGTGGTGCCCAATCCTTTTTTGTCCACGGGCCGGATTCAACATGACATAGGATCTCGCGGGCCGGATTCTTTATAATTGTATATCTTAGCGCCACCTTTAATTAAAAAAACGCAACATTTTCAATGAATTCATGAATATATTTGTATTTTTGTTAGTCCGCCAATTTCACCTCGTAATTTAGCAATTTTTTGTTTGCGGCACACACCGACGTATTGGTTATATGTCTGTTTATGTTTGGTATCGTAATGTCGCCTAATATTATGTTCCTTAAACACAGAAACACTTTCCTTGCAAATAAGACACAAGCACTTCTCCCCTTGCGCGACAAAAAGTACATGTTTGTCCATTTCTCTTGGAAAACGCGGCACTCAGAATCAATTTTACGTTTTTTATTTCCCGTTGACATTATTTGGGGTGAAAAAATTCTACGTCCTCAACGTTAAGGCCTAACAGTAGACTAAAAAATATTTCAATAGACTTAAGTTTTTACTCCATGCAAATGTCAAATACTGATGTTGCACACTTATTTAAAAACAAATTGAAATTTGAACTATGTATATTTTTACAAGATTGTCAGTGACACTAAAAATATTGATGTATATGATTGGCAACTAAGTAATTGCGGATTTTTTTTTAGAAAATCAAAGAATTTTTTCATGGAACTAAATAACTTTATTCTGTAATGTATTGCCCATTTTGATCAATGACCTTTTGTCATCTTTAAGGCAGCATCATAATCCCAAGTTCATAAAACTTCTGGTTTTTATTAGCAAAAAACTGAATCAGGTACGATTTGACATCATCATCATTATTGAAATTTTTACCATTCAAGGAGTTTTGTAAAGATCGAAATAAAAAGTAATCAGATGGTGCAAGGTCAGGACTATATGGTGGATGTGGCAAAACATCCCAACCAAGCTCCAATAATTTTTGCCGAGTGACCAAAGATGTGTGTGGCCTTGCATTGTCATGATGGAATATAACACCTTTTCGATTTGTCAATTCGGCCCGCTTTTCTTCAACTGCATTGTTTAATTTCGTTAGTTGTTCAATGTAGACAACAGAATTGATCGTTCGGTTGGGTGGTAAGAGTTCAAAGTAGACAATTCCTTTGTAATCCCACCAAACTGATAACAAAACCTTCTTTTGATGAATACCAGCTTTTGATGTTGTTTGAGCTGGTTCACCTGGCCTGCTCCACGATCTTTTCCGCTTGATATTGTTGTAAACAACCCATTTTTCATCGCCAGTTATCAGTCGTTTTAAAAATGGATCATTTTCATTACGTTTCTTTAGCAAATCGCAGATGTTAATGCGTTGCGTTAAATGCGTTTCTTTCAGTTCGTGAGGAACCCATGTATCGAGTTTTTGAACATAGCCAAGTTGTTTTAAGTGATTTTCAATGCATGTATGTGATACATGAAGCTTCTCTGCAATCTCACGTGTTGTACTGTGACGATCCGAATCGATTATTGCTTTGATTAGGTCGTCATCAACTTCAACTGGACGACCAGAGCGTTTTTCATCTTTGAGTGAAAAATCACCAGAACGAAATTTGGCAAACCAATTTTGACACTGCCGTTCTTTAAAGGCTTCGTCGCCATAAACAGCACATAACTTTTTGTGAGCTTGCGATGCGTTTTTCCCTTTGCGGAAATAAAAAAGCAAAATATGACGAAAATGTTCCTTTTGATTTTCCATTTTTCAACGAACGCCAAACGAAAACTACGCAACCGATCAAAAAACTTTTTTTACTGATTGACAGCTGAATTGCCAACTATCAAATAACAAAATGTGTTTTACATTTGGACTACGCCAGCAAACCTAAAAATTCAACTGAAGCCATCTATGAGTGAGATCTGCAATTACTTAGTTGCCAACCTTATACATTAAAAAAAATGTAGAAATTATTGATTTTAATTATCAATATGGTTTATAATTTTTTTAGATATTTTACAAAAAATACATATTTAGTGTCAACTCGCTCGCGGGCCGGATCCAGCCCGCGGCCCGTAGGTTGAGCACCGCTGTTATAGTGTATAGTCAAGTTATTGTTGAGTTGCTGCTGAGTTATTGTTTGTTTGTATTTGGAATAAGAAAAGTTTTGTTGTATATATATAAATAATCGTCAAGTTGTTAATAAATATAAATTGTTAAAACGAATTTATTAACGCAATTATTTCCATCGTTAACCTTCGTGCAGGATTCAAATTCCAATTCCCATACCTTAATCTAATATTGAATTAATTCGACACCACTCTTTACATTTTTAGACTAGATTAAATTTGAAAACAATTCAAACAAAGTTACATCTTAATTAGATAATGGTAATCCGTGACGCAATGAGGTTAAATTTTTGAAAAACTGCAATTTTTTTTGGAAAAATTGCAGTTTTTCATAAAATGAAAACCACTGATCCTAAAAACTTTTCTAGGAAATTTTGTTGACTTGAACCTTTACTTGGATCATTTTTTTTATAAAACTCTTAGATTTATAGATATCTAGCATTTTCCATGACACTTTTGAGGATTCGGATCATATCCTTTGTAGGAAATTTTATGAACTTTCATTTTGAAAAGGAAGGTTATTTACGATAAGTTGATTTTCGAGTTATAAGAAAAAAACTCCCAAAATATGAGATTTTTTTTATCTTTTTTTTTGCATTTTTGACAATGTTCTCTGTCACGAAATTTTGTTAGAAAACCTCAGATTCGGATTTAGCACACCAAATCAAGATCTAGGAATTAAAACTACCCCAAAGCTTTAGAGAACAATTTAACTCCTTGGTTCTGACACTCCCCCCCCCCCGTGGCTACGCCTCTGCATCAAGTATTAGATGAGAATCGATTGTTATTTTTGAATTTAAGTCAACATGTTGAAAAGTTTTTGTTTTGCCGAGAGTAGCAGAGTTGTTGATTCACAAAGAGAAACAAAGAGGTTGTCCTCTGCTTGATGCAAATAAACATACACACATATATATCATCTCGATATATATATGTGTGTATGTTTATTTGCATCAAGCAGAGGACAACCTCTTTGTTTTTCTTTGTAAGTCAACATGGCCTGGAAATAGCAAGTGATTTATTTGTTTAATAATAAAGGAATAAACATATTAATATTTCAAATGACTTTGTATAAAGTTTAGCAACGATCCGTTGTAGTTTATTTTTAATATGATACCATTTTTATTGGGATCTAAATCATAAGTTAGGTAACTATTTTGATGCATACCCATAAATTTAATATTAAAACTTTATACATAGTATATACAGAATGATAAAAAATACATAATAAAACAATACAATTAACAATAAATATTACTAAACTAATATATTGTCTGTGTTTTTAAATGTTTAACAAAAACCATAAAATTAATAGAATCATTTTACGTACCAAGCTCAAAAATATTTATTTTTGTCTATTGGCATCATTGAAATAAATTTCTTAATAATAATATTAATTATTATTAATTTTTTTAATTGTATATAATTAGGTATATAAAAAATAATTTTCCATTAATTAAAAAGAATAATAATAATATTAATTATTATTAATTTTTTTAATTGTATATAATTAGGCATATACAAAATAATTTTCCATTAATTAAAAAGAATAATAATAATATTAATTATTATTAATTTTTTTAAATGTATAAATTAGGCATATAAATAATTTTCCATTAATTAAAAAGAAAATCGAAAAGTTTGTTTTATAGATTCTGTGGAAATATCTATTTACAATATATATATATATATATATATATATATATAGAAATATTTGTATATTAACTTTACAATTTTTATTATTTATATTACTTAAATATTAAATTAAATTAGTATAATATTTATCATTTTTATAAATATTTTCTGACCTTGATGGCTTATATAAAAATTGATTAATGAATGTAAACGATCTGCACTGAGATCGGATTCAGGAATTATATATCAAAATATATATTAATAGTAGGTAATAACAACAATTTTAAAAACTTTATTATACAAACAAAATCAGATTGAATTGGATTCGGAGGATTCGATCTCAAAATAGTCCGAATATCAGGATCAGGATGCCTGATATACAGTCAAAATTCTTCTATATAACCACTCAGTAAGTAGAATAGACAACGAATAGACATTGAAGACATACGGAATACTTTCTAGTTCAAAGGCTGATCGAAATTAGGAATACAGCTGGAAATCTTTGACTGATAATATAATAGTACCTGGAGGCACCGAGCGATGCTCGGTAACTTTTTCCATCAGTTAAAAGCTTTATTTTAATATTATTTTTAATTTAAAATTCTGATAAAAAGGTCGATTTTTAGTTGAGACCCGTTTTCAAATTAAAAAAATAGAAAAATATATAATAACCCAAAAACCCTCTAACCTGTGAATTTCATCAAAATCGGTAGAGTCGTTTTCAAAATAGGACCAAGATACAAATATATATATAAATAAATATACAATTTTTGCTCGTTTAATAAGAGTAGATAAATGTGTGTGCTATAAGATATGTAAACAAGATCAAAATTCCTAGATGGGAACTTAATGTATGGGCTCAAAGCGCTTTGCCATAATCGTATTATTATGAAATATTGAGCTATAAAAAAAAACAACTCTTGAAACTCATCACACAACGCCCAAATAATCTAGATGAAGACGATATGAAGGAAAGTTCAAGTACACTGTCGGCCAAAAAAACGTAACAGAGATTAAAAAAAACTAATGAAATGTATCTTTAATGCAATGAAATTGAACAAACTTTTAATATGATATATTTTTAACCTTTCTTAATAATTGTTTAACACTTGTTGCTGTCGTACCAAGAACATTGGTTACTTATCTGTAGCTGCGCTCATCCTCGATTAACGCAAAGGCTATCACAGAATCTGTAATACTAAGGGCATAATTTTGATGTGTTTAGTCGAAAAGACACTCAAATAATGGATTTCAAAAGCATATTATCAAAAGAAAAACAGGCATTGAAAGATTATACCTAATAAGGATATTAGATTTCATCAAAAATCGATAAATATCAAATTATTCGCTTTTATTTCATTTAAATTGTAATTTTTAAATAAAATATTTTAAATTTAGGTTACGCTTTTTAAGAAAGGTTAAAACTATAACATAATAATAGTGAACTTTTGTTTTTGAATGTGTTTTTTTGATATGTGTATTTGCACCTTTGTAGAGCCTGAAGAAGCTGCAATAAAAGTGTCCAAACGTTGCAATTGATAAGTCGTAAATTGAAAGTTTTTGCCGAGAGTAGCAGAATTTTTATATATTGAAGGAGACAATAAAAGAGTGTGTCTTCTGCTGGAATTATAAATTTTATTTATTTATAACGAGACTATAGTCGAGGCTTCTTTCATCAGTCTATTACAATGGATTCACAGGAATTCATAAATTAATTCCTGTGAATACATTGTAATAGACTGATGAAGAGGGCAAAGCCCTCGAAACTATAGTCTCGTTATAAATAAATAAAATCTATAATTCCAGCAGAAGTCACACTCTTTTATTGTCTCCTTCGATAAGTCGTAAACAAACACTTATTTTGTTCCTCATCCTCTGAAAAACAAAAATTACATAACATAATAAGTTTATTCAATTTCATTGCATTAAAAATACATTTTATTAGTTATTTTTAAAAAATCAGTGTTACATTTTTTGGCCGGCAGTGTATTTAAACGGATGACTCGGTATTATGAACAATTTCCCTATGTTGCAGCCACTACCAAGACACTTTTCGGGGGAGAGGCGATGAAAAGTCATTTTCAGCTATGATTTTTTCCCCTGGCGTCTGTCTGTTGTCTGGATAATTCAAGTACAGAAACTCGTAAAAATATCATTCTAGTGTCATAATGTTTGTATTTTCAATGTGGAGAAATTATTACATTTTGGGCTCTTTAGCTTTAGATCTTACGGTTCAAATTGCAGAAAATATGATTTTTTCTCAAGATAATTAAAAAAAAAATGATTTTTGTAATACTTTATTATATTTAAGATTATTATTAAGGCTACTCTAACTGGCGAGTCTTAAAATTTTTTAACTTTTTTCTCCATTTTTATGTTAGATTTTCGTTTAAATTTATGTTTAGGGTCAGATAAATGATTTAAGGGGATGGGTCATGGGGCCTATGTTGAAAAACATTACTAATAAAAACTTGGTACGCTCCACGTATTTATGAACAATAAGACAGCGAATGCTTTCTGACTGAGGGATCATGTGTAGTATTTGGTTAAAAAATGTTTGCATTGTCGTAAAATAGTTTCTCTTATGACTACGGTGCAAAAAAATTGACCCACCAATAAAAACTTTATTAAATAGCAAATCATTTTAAAATTTTTTACAAATATTCATATAATTTGTTCTATTAACTCTTAAACTAACATATTCGATAGATATTGTTGATAATTTTTGAATTTTATAAAAAAAAATAAGTGAAATTAAATTAAAAGATACAATTACAAATTATCATACTTTCTCAATATCACTTACATTTAAATAAAGTTTTAATAAAAGATCAAATTCCATTTAAAATATCAGTAAAATGAATAATTTTGAATTAACCATCATTGATAGAAAGATAAAAATATACAAAATGTATAATTCTGAAGTTCAAGCAGTTCAAATTGTATGCCTAATTAATCAAGGACTAACTGTCAACAACAAGTGGCAATTACACTTGCAATAAACAATAATTTCAATAATGTATGGTTCCTTGTAAAAAAATTAAAAATGATTTACTATTAAATAAAGTTTTCATTGGTGGATCGATTTTTTTGCACTTCAGTGTGTTAGATTCAATAAATTCATAAAGTTTTCTTTTAAAGTTTCACAGGGGCTGGTTAGATATAAAATACTTAAAAATATATTTATATATTGAGTGGATATTGATGAGGCAGTCCAAAAAAGACGATAATTTATACTATCTTTTTATTGATAAATTGTCCGCCTTCCTGGTGTAATGGTCAGCATCTCTGGCTGGCAACCCGGAGGTCTCGGGTTCGATTCCCGGCTATACCCAGACATTTTTTCTGTAAGTATAGGGTCTGGTAATAAAAATTAAGTGGGAGATAAATTTAACCTAATTTATCGCGCGGAGAATTTACCACTGCTCCAAGCCCTTAATAACTTAGTAAAATGGATTGTATCTAACTTTCTGAGATTTGGCTCGTGATTCCGGATTATTTCCTTCTACTCTGTTATTTTCACGATGGAGGGGACATCCCATAAAGGCCTTTAGGTGATGCACCTTCTGGTGTATCTCCTTCTCACATCAAAAAAACGACATTTCGGAGGTTATTCCCTCCTTCTTCATGGTTTTGAAAAGTCAGTGAATGAAATCCAATGCGGCATTCCCTTTCAGTGGCAGTTACAATATTATACCTATTTCATTCTCACCAGACACTACATTATAATTCTGCTGAGAATGAAATACGATATAATATTGTAACTGCCCTGAAAGGGGAGACAGAAGGGAATGCCGCATTGGATTTCCTTCACTGACCCTTCAAAACCATGAAGAAGGAGGGAATAGCCTCCGAAATGTCGTTTTATCAATAAAAAGTTAGTATAAATTATCTTCTTCTTTTTTGGACTGTCTCATCAATATCCACTCAATTCACTTATCAGCTCCTCTCCTAAAATTACTTCAATCTTATATTTATATATATAGTATATTTCTTATACATTTTATAAGTTATTAAAATGATAAATTTTCATTAACAGTCAAAAAAATATCTTTAAATAAAAAATTAGTAAAAATATGTTGAGCATGATGTTCTTTTCTTCAGATTTTATGTGATTTCTAAATTTACTAAAATTCTTTATGGTAAATAAAAAAAAAAAAAAATACTAATTTCATTCATACATTGCAGTTATACAATTTAATTAACATTTGCAGATATAAAACTATAACATAAGATAAAAAAAAATTTATTAAAAAAGTGTATTATTTCCCCATTTGATCGATGTAAATTTTATACATAACAATTCGATCTTAGATGCGACTTCTAGAGGATTTGGCTTCGCAAATTTCCTCGCTATTTCCCCGGCCTTGTAGTCCCCCCCCGCACCATTTTTTTGTCTGATATAATGTTTAAAACACATTAAAAAAAAAATTATATTATATTCAAAAATGTATTCACTTTTTTTCTAGTTAAATTTTTTCATTTTTTATACCTCTTCAAAATGTGGTAGATTTTATTAAAATAGTTAATGTCTTTATTTATCGAATCACTTCATTTATTTTCAGGAGGCAGGAGGTGAATGCTTGGCGCATTAGGATCCTCGATTCTCGTCGATAGTGCCTCTCGTGTTCTTGATACATCCGGATCTTCTACGACCAATCTTTGAGGATATTCTCGACGTTGTCCTTTATTTAAAGCTGAAATTCAAAATTAAGAATTAATAAAATTAATTTTCAAAATCAAATTTAGGGAACGCGGTGTTGGTTTATAGTGAAACATTGTTGAAATTAAATTAGGTTGGAGTTGGTGGTGTTTCAAAAGGAGAAACATTAAAATACAAAGATTTTTTTTAGTTTACTCTATATATTTCGAGCTCTTAACTCATCGTCAGGAGAACATTGACTAAAGATAACATAAAATAATGAACAGAATTTATTTTAATATGATGGACAGTTATTTATGACTTAGTGTAAATATAAAAGAATTATCAGGGGATGGGATGGCCGAAAGAACAGATGGGGCGGACAGAGGGCTAAACTGGGAATAATGAAAATATATTTATACTTGGAAGTTGCCGAAAATTATGTATGTTCCATAAAGGAGGGCAATAAACTATGGAATGTGATGAGGTAGCATAGTGAAAATTTCCATCTCTTATTTTCTATTTAAAAATAACAAATAAAAATAAAAAACCCTCACCATACATTCCATCATCCCAACAAAAGAAAAAAAAACTTTAAAAACAGTATTTCCATTCACCACTCAGCTACCCTATAGCTAATATGTTTCGCAAACTTAATATTACCCCCGCATTTTATAACAGGAATAACCTTTCATCCATATTGGTTAACAATAAAATCGATATAATTAAACCGATAACAAAAAGTGGTGTATATAAATTGCAATGTGATGACTGTCAATCCTTTTATATCGGGAAAACAGGTAGATCTTTCAATCAACGTCACATTGAACATATGAGATCTCTTCGCAATCTACAGATGAATAGTTTGAACCCAAATGCCCCCCTTTAAGTTATAACACGGCTTTTGCAGATCATTTGTTTGACCACAACCATTCGCCTTCATCGACCAACCCCTTTACATTTCATTTCAAAAAGCAGGAAATTGGATTTGTTTGAGTCAGCTGAAATTAAAAAGGCCATACACCTTAATCAAAACATCTTGAACAATCAAACAGACATCAAAACTTCACCAATAATTGACATTTTAATCAATGATATTTAATTTGAATTGGAATGTGATGAGGATGTATGGTGGGGGGTTTTTATTTTTATTTTTTATTTTTAAATAGAAAATAAGAGATGGAAATTTTCACTATGCATCCTCATCACATTCCATAGTTTATTGCCCTCCTTTATGGCACAGGTACATAATTTTCGGCAACTTCCAAGTATAAATATCTTTTCTTTATTGCCAGTTTAGCCCTCTGTCCGCTCCATCTGTTCTTTCGGCTCTAAGGCCATCCCATCCTCTGATAATTCTTTTATATTTACACTAAGTCATAAATAACTGTCCATCATATTAAAATAAATTCTGTTCATTATTTTATGTTATCTTCAGTCAATGTTCTCCTGACGATGAGTTAAGAGCTCGAAATATATAGAGTGAACTAAAAAAATCTTTGTATTTTAATTTTTCTCCTTGTGAAACACCACCAACTCCAACCTAATTTAATCTTCAAAATGTATTTAATTTGTATGATGTGAAATAATCTTATTATATTAAAAGAGCAATTCTTGTATATATATGTACTAGTGAACGCCCAGGCCTTCGGCCCGACGTCACCTAGCCCCTGGCGGGGACCGTCTCGTTTTATGGTTAAAACTATACTTCCCCAAGAGTAGAGTCTACTCGGGCTTGAGTTCGTCTACAGCATATTTTATTCTGCATACCTACCCGTCACCAAATCACCACTTATTACTGAAATTTTCTGGATTACAATAGTATACAACGGTTGGATATTAAAACTTATTTATTTATTAATATTTAAAATATAGCTATTTCATAAAATTTTTAAATTAAAATAATAATTTGTAATCACTGACAGAGTAAGTGAAAGTCGTGTCGTGTATATGCCGGCATTTTTTTACTAAAAAAAAACTTAATATTGAGAACATCCGAGCAACATTCAATTTCTAAGAAAAAAAGTTGCTATTCATGTTTCTTATTAATATCACTTGTTTTTTAAATTGGTTCTTTTCTTGAATGTTTCCTTAATCTATTCATCGTGAGCGAAATATGATCAGGAATGAAGGAAATGGCCTGTCAGTCTCAAGCCTTCATCTTTCCTCTAAGGCTGCTTTCAATTTGTCCGAGTTAAGGTCGGTCATTGCGTCAAACAAAATATACTGCATTCTTATCGCTATCAATAATGTGTATTACAAATATTAATTGTTTTACATCAATGGCGTTTGAACGCATGGGCGAACCTAGGCAGTTAAAGGGTGCTGCAAAATTATAACTACACTGCCGGCCAAAAAAACGTAACACTTAGATTTTTTTAATAACTAATAAAATGTATTTTTAATGCAATGAAATTGAATAAACTTTTAATACATATGATATATTTTTAACCTTTCTTAATAAGTGTAACATAAATTTAAAACATTTAATTTAAAAATTACAATTTAAATGAAATAAAAGCGGATAATTTGATATTTATCGATTTTTGATGAAATCTAATATCCTTTATTATAATCTTTCAATCCCTGTTTTTCTTTTAATAATATGCTTGAAATCCATTATTTGAGTGTCTTTTCGACTAAACACATGAAAATTATGCCGCTTAGCATTACAGATTCTGCGAAAGCCGTTGCGTTAATCGAGGATGGCCGCAGCTTCAGATACGTAGCCAATATTCTTAGTACCTACGATGGCAAACACTTATTAAGAAAGGTTAAAAATATATCATATTAAAAGTTTATTCAATTTCATTGCATTAATGATAGTATTTATGTGAAACCTACCTAGTATATTATATTTTAAATTTTAAAAATTTCTAAAAAAATTTCAAAAATTTTCTTTACTGCATTAAAGATACATTACATTAGTTTTTTTAATCTAAATATTGCGTTTATTTTGGCCGGCAGTTTATTTAATAATAACAAGTTATATTGGGCCAAATTAAATATTCATTTTTGCAACAAAAATTATTCACCTAACTATAATAATATTAATTTTACTTAGAGAAAGTGATGTAGGTTTTAGGTGAAACATGAAATTAATTAATAAAGTATATTTCATTCACTGTGAAACTACACACCCTTTACTTTATTAAATAATAATATTACAATGATGTCTACTATAACATACTGCCTTTTTGATTGTGCTAGCGCCTACCCTAGCAATTATATAATAAACATATAGATAAAAACATAAGGTCTTAGTTTTTTTTAGTTATAAATTGAGCTCTAATTGAGCTAAAAACAAGTGGTAATTTGAAAATCAAAGAAGAAGCTGTTTTCTATTACATAAACACAATATTTTGATAAAAATACTTGGTAGGTTTCACATTAAGATATAAAAAAATTAATATATCTTAATGTGAAACCTATCAAGTATTTTTATCCAATAATTTTAAAAAATGTTTCACCAAGTACCAACACCAAGACACTATTTCTAATTTGAAATTGACTGGTCCCAATTGGATTATAAATAAATAAATAAATAAATAAAAGAATTAGAAAATATAATATATAAGTTGGTATTTTTTTTAAATTATTTATTCAGTTTTGTCAATAAATCAGTCTGTTGGTGTGTTTGACCTCAAAGAGAATTCTAATTATGTTGTAGTATTGTAAATAAGAAAATAAGAAACCGAGGCACCCGAGAAGCAATTCTCTCTCTTAGACTAATAATAGAAAGGGCTTTTATCAGGGAAGAATCTGTCTACATCGGATTCATAGACCTAGAAAAAGCATTCGATAACGTCAATTGGAAAATTATGTTTAAAATATTAAAACAGGCGGGAATAAAATTCAGAGAGAGAAGACTAATCTACAATCTATATCAAAACCAGACGGCAATTATAAATATTGGAGATGAGCAAAGAGAAGCCAAAATAAAAAAAGGTGTAAGACAAGGATGTGTGCTGTCACCCATGATTTTCAACTTATACATAGAAGAAGCGATTAAAGAATTCAAAGACAAAATTGATACAGGTATCGAAATCCAAGGTCAAAAGATCGCTATGTTAAGATTTGCCGATGACATTGCCCTTCTAGGAAGCAATAAAAAAGAATTAGAGGGCGCCCTGAATGGAATTAACCAAATCCTAATAGAAGAAATCAAAATGAAAATAAACAAGAATAAAACCAAGGTCCTAGTATGTACAAAAAAAGAACAAACGAGACAGGAATGCATCAAAATTAACCAAGAAAACCTAGAAGGAGTTAAGGAATTCCGCTACCTAGGAAGTAAAATAACATGGGATGGGAGGAGCAAAAACGAAATTAAATCAAGAATTGCCCAAGCAAAAATGGGGTTTAATTCAAAACAAAAACTACTATGCTCCTCCTCAATCAGCTTAGCAAACAGGAAGTTGCTATTGAAGACATATGTATGGAGCATAGCCATGTACGGATGTGAAACCTGGACAATTGGAAAAGCGGAGAGAAAGAGATTGGAGGCTTTCGAAATGTGGTGCTACAGAAGAATGATGAATATCAAATGGATGAATAAAATTACAAATGAAGAAGTTCTTGGAAGAATCGGAGAAAGAAGAACCTTGTGGAAGAGTCTGAAGAAGAGAAGAGGTCAGATGATGGGGCACACACTGAGACATGGGGGACTGCTTAGGGATATCTTGGAGGGGAGGTGGGAAAGAAAAGGGGAAGGGGAAGACCCAGATTATAATATTTCAACCAAATAATTGGGGATATGGGATGCCAGACATTTAGAGAGGTTAAACAGCTGGCGGGGGACAGAGTCGAGTGGAGACGGATTGTTGCATCAAACCAGTCTTAGGACTGTATACTCAATGATGATGATTGTAAATATGTTTTTGGATTAATTATAATAGCTTTTTACTAAAAACTTTTAATACTTTCCCGCGAAATAATTAAGCCTTTCGGACCTCTAGGTATATATTTGAGAGACCCATGGCTTTAGCTCAAATAGAAATTCGACTTGAAATTGATAAGTTGGTGTTTTTTTTTTAAATTATTTCTTCAGTTTTGTCAATAAATCGTCTGTTGGTGTGTTTGACCCCCGAAGAGAATTCTAATTAGGTTGTATATGTTCAGTCGCTACAACCCTCTAAATTACTTCGTCGCGACGACTTCCCAAACTTGTTGCCTCTGGTTTGCAGTCCGCCACCAGAGGACGGCTAAGTCGCCCTTCCTCTCTCAGCTTGGGCCTGGCGTGCTGTCTCCTCAGTATCATCGTACGCTCATGATCGCATGGATCGAAGTATATATAGCTATCGTTCGACGCTCCACGTGGAGCCATCTCGCTCGGCTCGCTCTTGATGTACGCCCGTACAGTATATATAAAACGAGCTGCTCCAGGCATGCCTTCGGCACGCCATCTCCTACTCGGCCCTCCGGGCAGGTGGCCCTGGCGGGCGGCGTCTCGACATGTGATTATTAGGTCTCCCAAATTCATTTAAAAAAAAGCTCCATTCCCGAAATTTTTTTTATATTTAGATATTTGTAAATAAATAACTCTCAGTTTTCTAAAGAGTAAATGTACAAAAAAGCTAAAAATTTCTATATTTTGCCCCCCCCCTATTCGCCTTCATACAGTCAATTTTGATAGTTGATTTTTACAGGAATAGTTTCTTTAAATAATAAAGAATAACTCTACAAAATTTGATCAAGATAGGAGGGAGTTTTAATTTTTGCCCCCACTCACATTTTGGATAGTTGGGAGTCAAATTTCAAAAAATCCTTAAATATATTTTTAGATATTTGTATTTAGAATTTTATTAAGTAAAAATCAAGTAGATATCTTATCGATCTTAATTGAATGCATAATTAGTGTAAACAGATTGCAAAGATTTTTTGCACTTTTGACCCCTTTAGGATTCGAATTTGAAAAAAATCCTGAAATTATTTTTTACATATTTTAATTTAGTATTTTTATAAGTAAAAAGCAAGTAGATACTTTATTGTCCTTAAGAGATATCGCATATTCAGTGAAAACACACTTTGCCCCCTTTGACCCCCTTAGAGGTCGAATTTCAAAAAATCCTTTCTTAGTGAGCCCCTATGTCATAGATGTAATATCCTCTCCAAATTTCATGTTTCTATGTTCAGTGGTTCTGGCTGTTTTGATGAGTGAGTGAGTGAGTGAGTGAGTGAGTGAGTGAGTGAGCGAGTGTATCGGGCAAAGAATTTTATATAGATAGATAGATTTATCTAGGTAGTTTACAAGGTATAAATATCAATAAAATTGTCAAATGCTTACAGAGATAATAGTAAGGGTTGGTGGAATGGTAGTTGGGCGGTAGACCGCGTACTCGATGAGCGTTCCCTCTTCGGCCAACCGCAGACCGTGGAGGAGGAAGTACGGAGGACGGATCTTCAATCGTTTGATCAGTCAAGACATTTACTGGAGGATCAGCATGCTTGTGTTTCGATTCTTTCAATTGTTCCACGGATAGCCATGACCCTAAAAGAAAACATTATACATGATAAAACGATTAAGGCTAAGGATTTGGTTTTTACTTGCGTTTGGTATGGCGCATGAAAATAATGGGTTTTTTATGCTTTTTTATAATATCTAAAAAATGACTAAAACTATTTTGATAAAAAATAAGCTGACGTGTTCTGATGTGGCCATCCACTTGACTTTACCATACAACCTGGCCCCTCACTTATATTTAATAAAATTATTTATAATCATCTAGGGAGGGGGTTTAGTTTTTCCATTTATAGACTCCAGGGGGCCCACTGATTATGCATACAAAATTTTTCATTTTTTGACCATTCACCCCCCCCCTTTAGGCGGTTAGTTTTTGTATTTTTAGACTTCTGGGGTCCCACTGATTATGTATACAAAATTTGGTTGAGTTTGCTCAAATAGCCTAGATTTTTATTTTAAACCCCCCCCTCCACCTACATTAATTTTGGGTCGATATGCACCAAAATCTAATCAGCTCTTAATCTTTATGCGATATGACCTTCAGGGCGATGAGGGGTTCTTTGATGAATTTTTATAGCTTCAACAGGAGAACTTATAGAAATCGCAATGCGCTAGAAATTGTATAAAGAAAAAAAAATTGAAAATATATTATGTAAATGTTCCTATAATTATGTAAATACTCCTATAATTAAATTCACCCGACTATGTAAATATTTCTTGTTAGTGGAGGCCCCTACCTGCGTGGCCCAATAAACGAAAAATCAATGGACCAAAACTACCTGTGAAATTTGGTTTCGATATTCACACTAGTTTTTGAGCTAGCTCGTCCACAAAAATTTGATAACGCACAGACTAATGGACAACCGGACGAACGGACAGACTAACAGTCATTTTGACAAAACAATTATTATTTCGAAAAATATAATTTTTTCTATGTTCACTTATTAGAGCTTTTTTGTATAGCGAAATGCCATGGTTTTGCTCAATTTTTCTAATCAAAATAGTTTCAGCCGTTTTTGAGATATTTCGAAAAAAAGAAGGAAAAAAAAACACTTTTTTCAAGCACGATTACAATACTTGACCATACCCATGTAACTTATATTTGTCGTCTTAATTATTAACTAAGATTACAAATATTTATGCGGTAGAGTTATTGATGTTATTGCTTGGATAGCTTTGTAATTTATTTATTGTAGACTTTTTGGATCTAATATGGGTGTCGGATATTGTAGGAGATTTAAAAGAGTTTATTTATTTAAATATTGTTTTAATATAAAGTTTTTTGGAAAAATGTTTATAATGTTTATGTTATTTATAATAATGTTTATACACACGAGATTTTTAGTTAGACACAACACAGTTGAACTTGATAGAAGAGAGTTTGTAAAGTTTATTAAATATTAAGTTATAAAAATATACTGGGTTAGATGGAGAGTATTACGGGTCAACCGTTTAGTGTCACACTAAATTACTGTATGACAACCCAGGAGAATCAGGTGAAGTACACGATGTTAAATAGTACAGGTTAAACCGTTCAGTTGGTCCAATTAGTGTGACCAGTACTCACTATTGTTCGGGCAGAGATTTACTATTAAAATAATACTGTAGGGTCTTGAAGTAGCGAAGAGACCTACTGACTCTGGCCTCGGACCGATTCAAGAGTGAGAGTCTAGAACTACTGTCCGAACGATTCTCAATTCTATGGTTGCGAATAGCCCCTTTTATGCAGATTTGTATTGCCCACTCTATATAAAACTATGGGCTAGCGGGGAGAAGTAGAAGAGTGTAGCAGCATCGTGGGAAAAGCTTAGGCTTGGCTATCCCGACGATTCAGCATAAAACTGGTGGGACTGAAGGGGGATGTTATGGAAGTGAGAATGTTAACTTGTATGATAAAGTAAAATGTGAATACGATAAATGATCATATTAAAGAGAATTCCCATTAGTAGAAAATAATAATTCCTTTTATTGAGGACTTACCAGGACTTTTTGTTCGTACAACTGCGTGAAATCCTTTATCGCCGTCAACTTCATAGTCCACCCATCGAACTCGACCATCAGGTCCTAATAGTGCATAATATCCTTTGACGTATTCTCCAAGTCTTTGCTCCCAGCGATCATTCACCACTCCGGAGGCCACGTCGTTCACTGAATATCGATAATCGTAATCCTAAAAAAAATAGCATGAAAATAAATGTTAAAGGAAAGGCAAAAGATATTCAACTACTGAATCCGAGGTGTTAGGGACGAACAGATCGCCTCTATATTTTTATTCATTAAATTAACCGCAGTTTCAACTCCATTGGGAAGAAACGACAGAAAGACCTGTAGATCATCAGCAGAAAGGTGATAATTACAACTCTCCAAGCAGTCGGGCAGATCCGAAATAAAAAGGGAAAAGAGAACAGCGGGCCCAGAACAGAGCCTTGGGGGACCCCCCTAACGACGATTTTGATTATATAGCTAATTGAAAATTTTATTTTACCCTCTCGTGAGATAATATGTAGATATACATTACGTGTACAGAATTTTTACTCAATGATTTGATCTTCAACATTAACTCCAAACTATCGTGTAATTCTAAATCTAAATATGACTCGGAATCGTGGAAAGGAACGAGCCTCCAAGCATTCCCTTGCCACCCTAGATGCATTCAGAGACAAGTTATCAGGCTAATATAATTTTTATAAAAAATAAATAAAACTGACTTCAAAAAACTTAAATGCAACAAATAAAATAATAATAACTTAAAAATAAAATAAAATCCAATAAAAGGTATAAAATAATTATTATCTTATTTAGTTACAACTAAACGACGAAATATTAACATGAAATTACTTTTGGAAGTCGGTGCCAAATAAACTATACCTATAAGCGAGCGCACCCGCCAAACGTACTAAGTAGGATCCGTCGAGTTCGATTCATAAAACGTGTATGTTTTGTACCGACTTCAAAAAGTGATTTCATGTTAATATTTCGTCGTTTAGTTGTAACTAAATAAGATAATAATTATTTTATACCTTTTAGTGGATTTTATTTTATTTTTAAGTTATTATTATTTTATTTGTTGCATTTAATTTTTTTGAAGTCGGTTTTATTTTTTTTATTTTTCTCTTTTAAGTGATGTTATTAATAGTAACTTAATATAATACCTTGCATGCATCTCGTAAGAGAAAGCGTCAGAGCGAATGAATCAGAAAATGATATTAAAATTCAATTCATAAATATAGAAATTTTCTCGAAACGTTTGCGGGTTTTAAATGAATGTTTTAAGATTTTTTTAAAAAAGATTTTATTTATCATATTTTCGATTATTTGCTCATAAGAATTGGAGATTTACGTTATTTCGTCGTAGATCGTATTATCAGAACTTGACCAAATTAATATGGCACAATCCCTAAGATACCCCATTTCCAATAAAAAAAGAATAATCGAAATCGGTTCATAAACAAAGAAGTTTGGTCTGAATAAACCTAACAACAAAAGTCTAATACCAATGAAAAAAAACGGGACCAATCGGAAGCTAGACTGAATCCAATGCAAATTTTTTTCAAAGATCCAATAATTGAGTACTGCAATTGAGAATGAGAGAACCTCCTCCTTTTTTGAAGTCGGTTAAAAAGGAGATCCGGCATTAACTGACGCTCTCGACTCTCTGGCCCATTTATTTAATTTATATTATTTATATATATTTTCAATTTAATTTAATTTTTTTTTTAGCTTTTACCTCAGCCAAGCCAATTTACGAGACGATATTATTTTTAAATTTTGTCTTCTATCTAGGGATCAGATTTTAACCGGTTGCAGCGATTATTTTTTTTTGGCTTTTCGGCCTTTCTAGCCATAAGCCTAATTACGATACTAGTTATATATTTTTTAAAATTTGTCTCTAGCCCCGGGGGTCAGATTTTAGCTGGATGCCTCGAGTCGGATTCGAACCAGGGTCCCCTGGTTAGCTCGCTGTCACGCTACCGCCTAGCCTATCTGACCCCCATTTAATTTATTTATATTTGCTTGTTTTATTAAGAAAGAATGGTGTAGGTTCTTGGTGAAACATAAAATAAACTAAAGAAATTTTTTTTTAAAACCTTTTTAAAATTTTAAATTAAACCTATTTACCTAGTATTTTATATTTTAAATTTAAAAAAGTTTCTAAAAATTTTTTCAAAAATTTTCTTTATTTATATTTGTTTTAAAATTTTTAGAAGTTCAAACGGCTTAGATTTCTATTATCACATATAAAGCAATAGTACGTAGAGTCACCGAGCGATGCACGGTAACCCCTGACCCCCCTACCCCACCACAACCGCGCCTCGCACCCCCGGATCCCCTACAATTGCACCGCACCTCCTGCACCCCCCACATCCATCCCCACCCCGCACTCCAGTTTTTGCATTTCTAGCTTTCTAATGGTCCACATATTATGTGTATATTTGTTTACTCGTATACCAATTTGCCCATATTCGTTCATATTAATAAACATTATAAATTAATAAATAGGAAAATAATAATAAAAAAATAATCCATTAGGATCTGAAATAACAACAAAAAATTAAATAAGATTTGTTTCCAAGTTATATAAAAAAAAGCCACTTCAACCACTTTATTTGTAAACACACCTGTAATATTATGATTTAGACACCTGTTAATTAAAAACAAACAAAAAATTCCTTATTTTAATATAATATATTAATATTTGCTATAACCTATTAGTGGGTCTGGGGAGTCGGGTTGGCTCAGTCAGCTAACGCATTGGCCTCACTTCGGCATCGATCGATTATGACGATGTTGTATTGGGAGGCCGGGGTCTCGATCCTAGCTGGCAAATAAAAATTTCTATTGGCTGAAAACTCGGCTTCCTCACTAACCCTACTAACAATTTACTTATATGCTGTCTAAATGGGCTTTGTTCCCGGTGACATTAAATAAATAAAATAAAAAAAATTAGTGGGTCTTAAAATTAAAAAACCAATTAATAAATAAAAGATAATTGAAAAAAATGTAAACAAACTTTTTATTGAGATTTTCATCTATAAATAATTACTTTAATTAAGAAATGATCAATTAAAATGAAATTTGTTGAGGTCCAGACCTAGCCAGATCGTTTTCTCATCCTCAAAACTTGTTAATAGATTTTGTTTCATCAAAATCGGTAGATCCGTTTTCAAAATAGAACTAAGATACAAACAAATATATATATATATAGATATCAGGGTGCATAGGAAAGTCCCTTTAACATGAAAATACTTGCGAACGGAGAGTGCTACAGCCACGCAAGTGAGGTAACGGTATAGTAAAGCGACTATGCCCGACCTAATGCAAACGACACCAGCGCCCTTAGTGGCGAAATGTGGAAGTTAACTATTGCAAATCGAAAAGGAAAAGAGATAGAGCAAAATTTCCAATTAGAAAGTTTTAGAGCATCAATTAATTAGTACGAAACGATATTTGGTTTACATGGATAAGATAAATTGGAGCCTGTATACCCCAAAAATATCCAAAATCGATGCACTCCATTTTGTGTAAATATTTGAAAGGAATAAATGAACTAAAATGAACTAAAATTTTAAATGCATTGGAAATTAAAGTTTTCAGACATTACAGTACAGTACAAAGTCACAAACTGCATTTGCACACTGCTACATTTCCGAAATGTAAATATGTAGAGTAGAACAGTCGCGCATAGATTACGGACATTTTTGGATACAGGCAGTAATTTATCCTTTCCGTGTAAACCAAATATCGTTTCGTACTAATTAATTGATGCTCTAAAACTTTCTAATTGGAAATTTTGCTCTATCTCTTTTCGTTTTCGATTTGCAATGGCTAACTTCCACATTTCGCCACTAGGGGCGCTGGTGTCGTTTGCATTAGGTCGGGCATAGTCGCTTTACTATACCGTTACCTCACTTGCGTGGCTGTAGCACTCTCCGTTCGCAAGTATTTTCAGGTTAAAGAGACTTTCCTATGCACCCTGTATACAAAATCAATTTTTGCTCGTTTAATAAGAGTAGATAGATCATACAAAAAGTCTCCGCGGTTTTTAGGTACATTTTTGAACAAAAAATTTCTTTATTGAAAATCAATTTTAATCAAGAACATATTGACCATTATTATTTATGACCTTTTGCCATTTTTTGGGTAGCTTCATAATTCCATCGGTGTAAAACTTCTGTGGATTATCGTCGAAAAGCTTGGCAAGTGATTTTCAGCGGCGCTTCAGTCGGTCAATTTTTTACCATCAAGAGAGTTTTGCAGAGACCGAAACATTGTTGTCAGACGGTGCAGCAAGGTCCGGGCTATACGGTGGATTCATCAAAACTTCACAACGAAGTTCCGTCAATTTGTTCGGAGTCATCAAAGATGTGTGTAGCCGCGTTTTGATGCATCCTCCGTATAGCCCGGACCTTACCATTTGTTTCGCTCTCTGCAAAACTCTCTTGATGATAAAAAATTAGCCGACCGAAGCGCGACCGAAAATCACTTGGCCAAGTTTTTCGACGATAAACAACAGAAGTTCTACACCGATGGAATTATGAAGATACCCGAAAAATGGCAAAAGGCCATAGATAATAATTGTCAATAAGTACTTGATTAAAATTGATTTTTAATAAAGAAATTTTTTTTGTACCAAAAAACCGCGGAGACTTTTTAAATTATCTAAACTTTCTGTGAATCAATGAAACGATCTTCTCTTTCTATAACATACGAATTATGTTGTAAATATGTAATGGAATTTCTGATGCTCCATAATAATGTTTGTAAACTATTTTTGTTGGAATTACCGATCTGTGAAAGGGAGAGCCCAGATTGTAGTAATTGGCGTCGACATCTCCTGATTTGGCATCCACTGCAGTCAGCGAGATAAGCACCGAACAGAGATGCAACAGCTGAAAAAACAACCACTTTATATTAAAAGAAATAAAATATTCTATCTGACCTTAATAGATATATTTGTGCTTATTAAGATAATAGGAAAATTTTAGATGACATTTTAATTAATTTATTATGAAAGTTATCTAGATAAAGGAATTAATTAATCTTTTGTAATATTATTGAGAGTAGAAAATATATACTAGGGTACAAAAAAATCGACCCACTAATAAAAACTTTATTAAATAGCAAATTATTTAAAAATTTTTTACAAATATTCATATAATTTGTTCTATTAACTCTTAAACTAGCATATTCAATAAATATTGTTGATAATTTTTGAATTTTATAAAAAAAATAAGTGAAATTAAATTAAAAGATACAATTACAAATTATCATACTTTTTCAATATCACTTTAATTTAAATAAAATTTTAATAAAAGATCAAATTCCATTTAAAATATCAATAAAATGAATAATTTTGAATTAAGCATCATTGATAGAAAGATAAAAATATACAAAATGGATAATTCTGAAGTTCAAGCAGTTCAAATTGTATGCCTAATTAATCAAGGACTAACTGTCAACAACAAGTGGCAATTACACTTGCAATAAACAATAATTTCAATAATGTATGGTTACTTGTAAATAAATTAAAAATGATTTACTATTAAATAAAGTTTTCATTGGTGGATCGGATTTTTTTGCACTTCAGTGTAGTTTTATTTATTTATCTTATTTGTATTTATTTGTTTACTAGCTGCGATGGTTCACTTTGTGAATAGCCAGAAACTTCGCCCCCTGGGTTCCATCTTTCATCCCTCCTCAACAGCTAGGGATTGTATACTGGTTTACCGGTTAACTGGTAAATTGACAAAATAACCTTCGGTAAATTTACCGTTAAATTACAAAAATTTACCAGCAGAAAAACGGGTAAGTGGAGGTAACAATATACCTAATTATTAATTTAATGGGAGATATTTTTTGATTAATTTTAAATTAAACATTTTTAGGTTTGAGAACCGCTGTAAGTCGTACAGAAAGCGCCAGCCAGTTAGCAAATGTATGTGATTTGTGCTCCATAGTTTTTTGAGATTTTTAAAAAGCTTAAAATCGTACCATCAATTTTTTTAACCGACTTCAAAAAAGGAGGAGTTTCTCAATTGGACTAAAATTTTTTTTTTGTGTCTATGTTATCTCATATCTTCGTCAATTGTGAACCGATTTTGATGATTTTTTTGCATTGGTTTCAATCTAGTTTCAGATTGGTCCCGTTATTTTCATTGGTATTGGACCTTTTTAGATATGGTCACCCTCTCCCTATTTTTGGGTAATTTTTTGGGAAAATTTTTAAGCAAAAGTTGTGAGAAATCACATCCCCTACAACTTTGGTCATAAGAAAATTTGCTCTAGAGTTAATACTTTAGGAGTTATTTGATAATTTCCATTCGTAGCACTCTCGCCCCAAACCACCTTTTGGGGCCAAAATATCGAAATATTAAAACGTTATAAACGTAAGTTATAAAACATCTGATGCAAATCTGAAATTTCATAATAATCCCTTCAGCCGTTTTTACGTGAAACGTGGGCAACTTTTCGCGAAAACCACCCAAACATATCGACAGACATATAGAAATTTTGTCTTTAAAATCTTTAAACATCTCTATCTCCGCAAATAATTGTCTGAAATCCTTGAAACAATCGAATTTCGATGTCAGCTAGAAGGAGTAGGTATAGCAAGATTTTGGTTGAAATATGACAAGCGAAGGTAGTTAACCTTTACTAAAAAAAATGTTTCGTTATTTTTACAATTTTCTCAAAAACATTCTTATTTTATTTATATTTAGTAGGAATGTTTATCAAATATAGGTATCATAAGTTGTATCTTAATTTTATAAAGTGGTCATTTTCGTCTGGTAGAAAAATATATGTGTGAGCCTCATCCACATAGAAAGCTCAAAGGGTGAAGTGAAACTTCTTTAGCCATAGATGTTATTGAAATATTTTTTTTTTTTAATTTTATTGAACCAATTATTTTACATGAATTAATGTATACATTGTATTTGAGCTTCGACTCCGGAGATTACTTCTCCACCATCGACTGTCCTTGATAATCTTTTTAGTCCTTGTTTTTAATAAGAGGAAAAATCTAATTAGATAAAAAACCTCTTTTCCGATAATTATTCCAATTCCATATTGATTCCCATCTTCTCCCATTTTAATAAATTAACCAATTATTTTACATGAGTTAATGTATACATTATATTTGGATTCGACCTGGAGATTACTTCTCCACCATCGAGTGTCCTTTGATCATCTTTAGTCACCTGTTGTTTTTAATAAGAGAGAAAAACTAATTAAAGAAAAGCTCTCTTTCCCGATAATGTACTAATACCATATTGTTTTTCTCTTTTCAACCATCCCGCTCATTTTAATAACAAATTTATTAAACCAATTATTTTACCTGAATTTATGCACACATTGTTTTGAGCTTCGATTCCGAGATTGGCCCACCATCGAGTGTCCTTGATCATCTTTAGTCCTTGTTTTTAATAAGAGGAAAAAACTAATTAAAGTAAAAAACCTCTTTTAGATAATTATTCCAATACCATATTGTTCTTCCCTTTTTCACGCAATCCCGCTCATTTTAATATTTTTTTTTTTTTTATAAATTTTATTAAACCAATTATTTTACATTAATTAATGTATACATTGTATTTTTGCTTCGATTCCGGAGATTACTTCTCCACCATCGAGTGTCCTTATTCATCTTTAGTCCTGTGTTTTTAATAAGAGGAAAAATCTAATTAGATAAAAAAACCTCTTTTCCGATAATTATTTCAATTCCATTATTCCCCAATCAAGTCGATTGGTTAATCTCTCCTTCCTCTCCAAGCCAATCTTCATTTTAATAAATTTTGTCATTAAATATTTTATTTTTATTTTATTTTATTCGATATACGAGAGTTATCCTAGTTACAATATACATTTTTATACAATAAATTAACAATTTAACAAAACTAAAATACTAATTTATTGTCTTAATTATTTTTATAGAGAAAATTTTGCGGAATTTAACAGAATGTAATGTATTTATTTTTATTATATTTAAATTATTTCATTTAAATTGAGTAGGTAGGTAAACAATTATTTTTATAGAGAAATGATTGCGGAATTTAACTGAACAAAAGTCACATTGATACATAGATAAATACATACAAGTGAAGCTAATATAAAGTATGTAATAATATAATACAATCTATTAGACATTTAATCGTATTGTGAGCAATATCTTTTGATATCCCTCACACTACATGAAAAGAAGTCTAATTGTGAGGAGTTTGCCTCAAGCATCACTCTATTCAGTCCTGTATTTTTTGAATAATTAGTATTACAAATGGGGATAAAAAAGGTTTCGACAATGCCAGTGTAATATTGAAGTACTTTAAAATTAATATATTGGAGAATTTCACAACAATCAATCAGACCATTCAACAACAGTTTGCGAAGGAAATATTAGTGGGCTTAAAAAAAAATATTTCCCTTCTATTTGGTCAGTTTCCCTTTAATGTAAAAAAAATCAAACAGATACGTCTCTAAAGAAGTTTCACTTGAAAAAATAATTTATGTGCTAATATAAATAAATAGCGAGGGAATTGAACATAACAAACGTTGACTTTTGATAAGTTATTGTACTAGAATGAAACCTTGGCCTTCAATTTAAATACTTTAAGCATAAAGATCAAAAACCATTATAATAATCCCACTGACATCAGAGGCATGTGAATCTAAATTGTTATGATATATGAAGTAGTACTTTCTAAAAATATAAAACAATTCTATAATAATCATTTATGGTTATAAAATCGAATTTTATGTTCGATGCGATACCGAGATATAATTGCATGTAAAATTATTTATATGAAAAATTCCTTTAAAAGGAGGGATTCTTGGATAAGACCAAGGCAATAAACGTGAGCTGTTGTGGAATTAGCTTAACCCAGGTTGTCCTTGATCCAAGTCTCGGGCGAAAGGATTGATGCCCAGAACGGTGACTTTTGGATCCACCTCACGTCGGCAAGGACTCATCGTTTGATTTCAATAAACAAAGATAAATGTCACTAAACCTATAATCTTTAGTTGGCCCGGAAATCATTCGATCATTTATATTTCATTGTCTTCTTTTTTTTTCTAAATTCCAACTCACTCCTTTCGATAAGGAAATGAGGCTTTCAAACATACGGTAAATATGAATGGCTCTGAACTATTAACCAAAAAGTTAACCAAATACATATATGAATATTGAATTGAAGAAACATGCTTAGTTTGCATTGATTAGACACCAAATAATTTATTATTCTCTATTTCGAGAAATAAATATTAAATTGAAATGATTTTAGGAACAGCGTTTTTTTTTTTAGCAAAAGCGATTGATTTTAATGATATTAATGTAAAATAAGCTGACGTGTTCTGATGTGGCCATCCACTTGACTTTACCATACAACCTGGCACCTAAAATTATTTATTATCAATAGGGTAGGGGGTAGTTTTTGCAGGTTTATACTTCTGGAGTCCCACTGATTATGTATACAAAATTTGGTTGAGTATGCTAAATGGCCAAGATTTTCATTTTTTAACCTTACACCCCCCCCCCCCTCCAATTTGAGCGGTTAGTTTTGGTATTTTTAGACTTCTGGGGCTCCACTGATTATGTATACAAAATTTGGTTGAGTATGCTAAATGGCCAAGATTTTCATTTTTTAACCTTACACCTCCCCCTCCAATTTGAGCGGTTAGTTTTGGTATTTTTAGACTTCTGGGGTTCCACTGATTATGTATACAAAATTTGGTTGAGTTTGGTAAATAGCCAAGATTTTTATTTTTTGCCCCCCCCCCCCCCCATTTTGGGCAGTTAGTTTTTGCATTTTTACATTTCTGGGGGTCCCACTGATTATGTATACAAAATTTGGTTGAGTTTGCTCAAACTGGCTAAATTTTTAATTTTTGACCCTACCCCCTCCCATTTTGGGCAGTTAGTTTTTGCATTTTTAGACTTCTGTGGGTCCACTGATTATGTATACAAAATTTGGTGTAGTTTGCTCAAACGGCCTAGATTTTTAATTTTTAACCTCACCTCCACCCCCCTTAATTTTGGGTCGATATCCACCAAACTCTAATCAGCTCTTAATCTCAATGAACCAAAACTACTTGTGAAATTTGGTTTCGATATTCACATTAGTTTTTTGGTAACGCACAGACTAACTAACAACCAGACAACCAGACAGACTAACAGACATTTTGACAAAACAATTATTATCTCAAAAAATGATTTTTTCAATGTTCACTTATTAGAGCTTATTTATAGAGAGAAATGCCATGGTCTCGCTCAATTTTTTTAATCAAAATAGTTTCAGCCGTTTTTGAGATATTTCGAAAAAAAAGAAGGAAAAAAACACTTTTTTCATGCACGATTACAATACTTGACCATACCCTGTATGGTAAAGTAAAAATAATCGTATAGGATCTGAAATAAAAACATAAAATTAAATAAGATTTGTTTCCAAGTTATATAAAAAAAAGCCACTTCAACAACTTTATTTGTAAACACACCTGTAATGTTATGATTTAGACACCTGTTAATTAAAAACAAACAAAAAATTCCTAATTTTAATATAATATATTAAAATTTGCTATAACCTATTAGTGGGTTTTAAAATTAAAAAACCAATTAAAAATAAAACATAATTGAAAAAATGTAAACAAACTTTTTTATTGAGATTTTCATCTGTCAATAATTACTTTAATTAAGAAAAGATCAATTAAGATTAAATTTGTCGAGGTCCAGACCTAGCCAGATCGCTTTCTCATCCTCAAAACTTGTTAATAGAATTTGTTTCATCAAAATCGGTAAAGCTGTTTTCAAAATAGAACAATGATACAAATATATATATATATATAAAGAAATATACAAACAATTTTTGCTCTTTAATAAGAGTAGATAAATTGATAGATAAGACGCGTAATTAGATTTGGAAATGTTTTTATTAATATTGTTGTTTTCGTTATAATGACATTTACTCTTTCACAATCACAAGGCCTTTTTTGCAGAAGCATCGACCGAAAGGCCCTCTGAAGGTCAAGCAGTATTTATAAATCAAAAAATATTTCTTTAAGGACAAAATAAGTAAATTAGGGACAAAACTAATCTCGAAGAATTTCATCAGCGGTTTATTAATTAACAGCAATTTTTGAGGGACATTTCCTTCTTCTTTTACTATTGTACTTTCTAATGAGTATTATTTTTTTTTTAGTTTTGTTAATAAATCAAAATAAGCACCCAATTCGTTTTTGTTTTACATTTGTTTTTTAATCAAAATTATACTATTAATATTTATAAGATTGGATCTGAGAATTTTATTTATATTAATTTATTTATTTATTTTTCGAGGATCTTAATTCTCTTTTAGAATAGGTGTTGATTTTCTTTGTTTGCAAAAAATAATAACACAGTTATATTTTTTTCATTTATTTTATTTTATTGTTATATCAAGGGACGTTTCGACATATACATTCATGTCATCATCAGCCTAAAAATAAAACCATCCTTTCATTATTTCCAATATCTATAATTTTATAAACAAATGAACACATCACATCTTTTTTACATTATTTACATTCTTTCTTACATCAAAAAAAGCATCAAACATACCTTGAACAATCTTAAATTTATTTGATCCAATCAAATCACATTCTGATTCATCTGAATACATATCACAATTATTTCCTTTTTCTATTTTTACTATTTACTGATCTATACGATAACACAAAGAACTCCAATTTTCAACACACAAAGCACCAGTGAATACACATCCCGAAACATTAAATCCCCTAAAATGTATTGCCAACCCAAAAACCTTCCAGTATCCCCCTAATATTCTAAAATTTAATCAAAAAACATTAAAATGTCCTTCTGTCCACACACGGAAAAAATAAAAAATCCATCACAATACTAATTTCTTTCGCCGATCTTATTCAATATTCCAGAATAATATCTGCTATTATTTTCTGTATCTACCTTGAAGTTCACAGTTCTTTCTAGATTTTTTCTTATAGATATAGATTCAAAGAATTTTCTTTTGAAAGTATTACTTTCAGCGTATAAAATTTTTGCGTCGTCAAATTTAAAATTATGAACCTTATCTACTGCATGTATGGCTAACGCCGACACAAGATTTCCATGTATTACAGACTTCTCATGTTCTATCAATCTTGTCTTCAATTTTCTTTTGGTTTCACCAATATATATTTTTTCGCAGTCCTTACACTCTATCCTATATACCACATTATTTCTTTCATTCTTTTCTAGCTTGTCTTTGTTGTTATAAAATTGTTTTAATGGCTTATTACATTTAAAACCTATTTTAATATTGTGTTTTTTAAAAACATTTTTTATTTTATCTGATATATATGGTATATATATAATAGAGTGTTTATAATTTACCTGATCAGTTCTAGAATCAGCGTTAATCCTTTTTTGTCTTTTTTTATAATATATATTTTCCACATATTCACAAAAATCATCCGGATAACCATTATTTGTAGCTTTACTTTTTAGTTTTTCCATGTTCTTTCTTATATAACTTGGGTGGCATATTTTGTGTATTCTGTCTATTTCATTGTAAATGGTATTGATCTTATGTGCCATTGGATTATCTGAATTATAATTTAACATTCTGAGAGACTTTGTTTTCTTCTCATATATGTCGGTCAACAATCCATTCCTTCTCTTCACTATTTTAATGTCCAAGAAACAGATCTCATTGTCCTTTTCTTTCTCTACTGTAAAATTTATTTTTTTATTATATGTGTTAAAATACTGTAGAAATTCATCTACTCTTTGTTCAGGTACATATGCGAGACTGTCATCCATATAAACCATGTAAAATATTATGTTGCTATGACTCACCATCACTTTTACAAAATCATCTACCATCAAATTTGCAAGTGTTGGGCTTAGGCATCCACCCATAGGCAAACCAGTTGTCTGCAGATAAATTTGTTCACCAAATGTGAAGTAATTATTATTCAGGCACAATTTAACACCCTCAATGAACGCATCATATGTCAAGCTAGTATGTATATTTATCTCATTCCATCTATCACTGAGAATCTTTAAGATCAAGTCATGTGGCACCGAGTTGTACATATCCTGAATATCAAAAGACACAAATACATGGTCATCTCTTAATTTAAATTTTTTTAATTTACCCACAATCTCCATGGAATTTTTCACATGATATGATATGACATGATATAACAATAAAATAAAATAAATGAAAAAAATATAACTGTGTTATACTATTAAGTTCATCGAATGTTTTCTACATTTGATTCAATCGCGAATCTAATGTAGAGGCAGATGTAATGGTCAAGTGTTTTCCGCCCCAAAAAACCAACCCTTGCAAAAGACGTCTTCCGCCCTTTGTCAAGTACGCCATAGACCCTTAGGGGCAGTTGTATGTCGGTTGGTAAACTATTTTTAACCGACTTCAAAAAAGGAGGAGGTTCTCTATTCGACTGAATTTTTTTTTTTTTTTTTTTTGTGCCTATGTTACCTCATATCTCCTCCAATTGTCAACCGATTTTGAAAATTTTTTTTGTATTGGGTCCAGTCTAGCTTCCGATTGGTCCCATTTTTTTTCTTAGGTATTAGACCTTTTTTATTAGGTTTGTTTAGACCTAACCTCTTTGTTTATGAACCGATTTCGATGGTTCTTTTTTTATCCAAAAGGGGGTGTCTTAGGGATGGTGTCATAATAATTTGGTCAAGTTCTGATGATATGATCACTATTAATAACATCACTAAAAAGAGAAAAATAAAAATAATTTTTAAGAAAAAAATAAAAACCGACTTCAAAAAATTAAATGCAACAAATAAAATACACTAAAAGGTATAAAATAATTATTATCTTATTTAGTTACAACTAAACGACGAAATATTAACATGAAATTACTTTTTGAAGTCGGTGCCAAACAAACTATACCTATAAATTTTCAAAATCGGTTGAGAATTGGCGGAGATATGAGGTAACATAGGCACAAAAAAAAAAAAAAAAAAATTCAATCGAATAGAGAACCTCCTCCTTTTTTGAAGTCGGTTAAAAATACACTAAAAGGTATAAAATAATTAATTATTATCTTATTTAGTTACAACTAAACGACGAAATATTAACATGAAATTACTTTTTGAAGTCGGTGCCAAACAAACTATACCTATAAATTTTCAAAATCGGTTGAGAATTGGCGGAGATATGAGGTAACATAGGCACAAAAAAAAAAAAAAAAAAAATTCAATCGAATAGAGAACCTCCTCCTTTTTGAAGTCGGTTAAAAATACACTAAAAGGTATAAAATAATTAATTATTATCTTATTTAGTTACAACTAAACTACGAAATATAAACATGAAATCCCTTTTTGAAGTCGGTGCCAAACATATACCTTTTATGAATCGCACTCGACGGATCTTACTTAGTACAGTTGGCGGGTACGCTCGCTTATAGGTATAGTTTGTTTGGCACCGACTTCAAAAAGGGATTTCATGTTTATATTTCGTAGTTTAGTTGTAACTAAATAAGATAATAATTATTTTATACCTTTTAGTGTATTTTATTAGTTGCATTTAATTTTTTGAAGTCGGTTTTTATTTTTTTCTTAAAAATTATTTTTTAAACGTTGACAAAGGGTAAAACCTTAAAGTTCACCTTGTGCCGGGTGGGATGGCCAATAAGATGACAGGCACTTTCATCTGTTTGGCCATCCCACCCGGCACAAGGTGAACTTTAAGGTTTTACCCTTTGTCAACGTTTAAAAATAGTTTACCAACCGACATACAACTGGCCCTTAGTCTCTGAGTTTATATGCCGAAAGGAAATACGCCATAAATTTAAGAGTAGTATGACAATTGTGTGAATTCTCCAAATATTGTTATTAACGAATGCTTTACTAAATTAATCGAATGTTTTCTACATTTGATTCAATCGCGAATCAAATGTAGGGAAGTTTTGTCAAATATTGAGTGAAAATAATATCTTAACTTATATATTTCTAACTTGAAATAATGATATTAAATAAATTTTATAATTTTTCTCATTAATATATCAAAGAACAATTGATACGTCAACGAGAATTATTTGGACCACGCTTATTTGAAAAAGATATTTATCGCGAGACTACTACGGATTACGCTATTGGAGTCTACGGAGCGGTCCAGACTTAAGACTCCGCAGACTCAATACGCGTATCCGCATAATATCTTTTTCAAAATAATTCTGTTGACGTATCAATTATTCTTTAATATATTAATGAGAAAAATTATAAAATTTATTAAGTTCATGTTTCGTATTATTTACTCATAATTTTACATTCTGGTGAGTTTTCGTAATATATATGACGTGGCCACTTGGTAAACATGTCATATCGTGTAATACCAATATATTTAGGGAAAGTTTCGGTTTTTCAATTTCCATCCTATATTAGTATGCCAAGCTTTATCAGAATCCTAAATTTCAACATTCTAGCTTGATTTTATTTTCACTATATGTTAATTAAGCATATAATATTTTCACTCCTTCATTTTAGGCCCTGAAAAAGGGAAAATTTTACTTTTTCGATTTTTTCCTTTAATTGTACTTCAAACTCTACCAATATGTCAAATTTCAGCATTCTAGGTTTATCGGAAGTATTCTAGGTTTTTGATATGTCAGTCAGTCAATGTTAAAAATGGTACTTTTCAGGCATTAATAACTTAATAACTATAATATTTTTATTCATGAAATTTGAGAATTCTAGGTGGTGCAGTGGGCCTTATTAGACATGCAAAATTTCAAGGGTGTAGGTCTAATAGTTTGTGAGTTATGGAGAGTATGGTCAAGTATTTTAATCATGCATGAAAAAAGTGTTTGTTTTTTTTGTTCTATATTTTTGAAATATCTCAAAAAACGGCTGAAAGTATTTTGATTAAGAAAAATTGGGCAAAACCATGGCATTTTGGTCTATAAAAAAGCCCTAATGAGTGAACATCGAAAAAATTACGCAAGAATTTACCCCCTGCGTTTCGCAACCATAAGTCTCAGAAATTATAAATTTTATTTATTTATAATGAGACTATAGTTCGAGGTGCTTTGCTTCATCAGCTACCACAATGGATTCACAGGAATTAATTTATGAATTCATAAATTCAATTCCCAATGAATCCATCTGTAATAGATCTGATGAAGAGGGCAAAGCCCTCGAAACTATAGTCTCTTTATAAATAAATAAAATTTATAATTCCAGCAGAAGACACACTCTTTTTATTGTCTCCTTCAACATAGTCTCAGAGCTAAGAAATTCGAAACTTAAGCTCGATATGGCTAAAGAGTACATCAAGCTTTTGGATGAAATCAGAAAACCGGAAGTGGAGATTTACATGAAAGATTTTTCGTTTTTTTTATTTTCTCAAAAACGGCTCAAAAGATTTTTAAAAATTAGTGTATTTATCAAGTTCAAGACACTTGGTAAATACAATAATTTTTAAAAAAATCTTTTGAGCCGTTTTTGAGAAAATAAAAAAAAAACGAAACATCTTTCATGTAAATGTCCACTTCCGGTTTTCTGATTTCATCCAAAAGCTTGATGTACTCCTTTTAGCCTATAATCGAGCTTAAGTTTCGAATTTCTTAGCTCTGAGACTTATGGTTGCGAAACGCACGGGTGGTACATATGTTGCGACCCGTGGTAGTTAAGGGCGCGAACACATTAATTATTTATTTATAGCGGGCAATATCATAGTCCCGGAGGATATGGTTGCCTACTAAGGGTAGCGTGACCTCGAAGTTGTGGGTTCTCTGGTCTAGCTCTCCGTTGTTGGTAGATGTGCGCTGTTGAGGAAAAAGTTTCGCTATCTCTATGCAAGGGTTGAATTAAAACGCATTTTAACTTTACATCATGGTTTGTTTTATTTGGTATAAGGGGAATTGTACATTTTAACTCACTGCTCTTCAGCAACTCACTGACTGCCTGCTTGGCTCTCTCAAAACTGACTGACTGCTCTCCACTCTCTCAAAACTAACTCCCCCGAAAATTCACAGACTTCAAAAAAAACCCTCTGACTGGTTGATACCCTAATGAGTAAGGCGTGGTGACCTAATTGAAACGCCCAGTTTTAGAATTCCTTCTAGAGAAAATTCTCACGATTTTCTCTTGACAACTGGAAGAATTTCCAAGAATTCAATTTATATCTGGCACTAAAAAGTCAGACGGCCTAAAGTATTAAACATGTCAATCTAAATTTATTGCTATTACAATTGCTTTTCCCACCATTCCCACCAAATATTAGTCTATTGTTGAAAAGCACGTCCTTTATAATACGAGTTACCTGTCCCAGCAAAATATGACCTTTAAACAAATAATTTATTATAAAAGAAATATGCTTCACCAATTCACCGAATATATATTAAATTTCTAAACATTATTAATTTAATTTATCGAAAATTTATATCGCGAATTTACGACCGCGACACATACATACGTACATACGCACTGACGAATGAATTTTGGACCCCTTTTTGACCTCTGGGGACCACAATTTCCGGTTTTATGTCATAAATCCAATTTCCAACTATTAAGGGCATCTGTTCCTTCTACCTAGAAGTTACAAAATGAAATTAACGTTTTTCATCTCTGAGATACTAGCTCTCAAAGAGTCAGGATCCAGAATTGCAATCGCAATACTTCCCCAGTATATTCTATAGATTATAAATGTGAAAGTAAAAAAAATAATTATTTTGTATGTACATGTAAGCCTTAAGCCCAAGTAGAGAAAGGCAGGAAAAATAAGTCACATAAATAAATAAATAAATAGTAATAATTTTATTTTGTATTCATTCATTGAAAATGATATATTGAGAGACATTCCTCGAATAATGAATGACCCTGTTAAATGTATAATTTTAATTATTTTTCTTGAATAATCAGCATGCAATTATGCTAAAAAGGCCCTTGTATATTTAGAAATATGTCTTTTCAATAAATAATCAACAGCTCGCGTTCCCCTTAGCCTTAGTCTGCAAGTACTGACATGTTTCGCTGCACTTCGTTACAGGTTGCCGTCTCGTCAGGCGTACAGGAATTATTATAAAAGCGCCCTTTCGTGGTTTTATTATTTGTCCTTAACTTTACAATTATTTATTTATTTCTTCAAGATTATATGATTTGCGATAATCAAAATAAAAATAATTTTCTAGTCTAAAGAAATTAAATCAATAAAAAATAAAATAGTTTTCTTTGAAAAGATTTTGTTTTGCCGATAGTAGCAGAGTTGTTGATTCATAATGAGAAATCAATGAGGTTGTTCTCTGCTTGATGCAAATAAACATATATGGTACATATATTATACTAGCTGCAAGGCCTGCCTTCGGCGGCCTTCTTGCTAGCCAGGGGCATGCTCCCTGGACCCCCAGCCTACGAACCCCACCCCCCCCGAAACCCACCGAGCACCCCCACCTCCGCATCGTGCCCAACCCCGCCCCCACACCACTACCCCAACACTCCATCCGCACCATAACCCATGTAGCACACCCTCACACCCCACTCCCACAGCCCGAAACACCTCCAGGCCCCCCCCCCCCGCCCGGTTTTTTGCATTTCTAGCTCTCTAGAGGCCCAGAGATGATGTATACAAAATTTGGTTGAGTTTGCTCCAAGGGCCAGAATTTACATTTTTCACCCTCCCCTCTTTTTGGGTGGTTTTTTGGGGATTTTTTTTAAACAAAAGTTGTCGGAAATCAAATGTCCTACAACTTTGTTTATTATAAAATTTGCCATAGGGTTAATAGTTTAGGAGTTATTTGATAACTTTCATTCGAGCGCCCCCCCCCCCCCAACCCCCTTCTGGGGTCAAAATATCAAACCGTTATATAGCTAAAACGTAAGTTAGAAGACATCTGATGTAAATATGAAATTCATAATAATCCCTTCAGCCGTTTTTACGTGAATCGTGAGCAACTTTTCGGAAACCATTGAAACAGACAGTCAGACAGACAGACAGGAATTTTGTTGAGGGTGTTTTTGTTCATAACTTTACTTGAAACGTGTGCAACCAAAATTTGACGTGATTTGGAGCAATGTACAAACAAAACCTTAATTTTATATATATAGGTGTACACAATACCAAATATAAATATGTATGGAAAATTGATAGAAGGCAGTCCCAAAGATTATACTATATATATTTGCCTAGATTAATTTGCCACAACGCTGACGTAATGCTGCCGAGAGAGAGCGCCATCGGTATATTTGCGGCAAATTTGAAATATAATCGTAATTTGGACTCAAATTTCGAAATGAAAGACATTAAATATATTGATAATTATTATCCCTCCCCCCTTCACCAGTCAAAAATTAAATATTCAATTCGCTTTTCTTTGCGCACAGAAAAAGAAATCAATCACATCTTATTTGATTTATATTTTATATATTATTTGTTTATTTTTTTGGTAAACAACTCAAGTTTGAGTTGTTTGCCATAAAAGAATTTAGTCTTTTTGATTTTAAGTCGATTCTTCCACGTTTTCAGTAGAGGTTGCCATTAATAGTCAAAACATCAAAAATGAAATGCAATAAGGTTATTCCTCTAGTATTAGATAAGAATTGATCGTTATTTTTGATTTTAAGCCGTTTCCTCCATGTCTTCAGCAATGGTTACCAATAATAATCGAAGCGTCAAAAATCTAATGTAAAATTGTTATTCCTCGAGTATTATATGAGAATCGATGGCTATTTTTGATTTTAAGTCGATTCCTCCATGTCTTCAGCAATGGTTACTAATAATAACCGAAACGTCAAAAATCCAATGTAGAATGGTTATTCCTCGACTATTAAATGAGAATCGATCATTATTTTTGAATTAAAGTCAACATGAACTGCAAATTACAAGTGATATCTACAAGTGATATCTGATTAATAATAAAGGAATAAACATATTATTTTTTTATTGTTAAAGGATAAATAATTAATATATCCAGTATACACCAAGCCAGCAAAACATATTAATATTTCAAATGAATTTGGATAAAGTTTAGCAACGATCCGTTGCAGTTTATTTTCATTGGTATTGGAACTTTTTTAATATGTTTGTTCAGGCATAACTTATTTGTTTATGAACCGATTTTAATGATTCTTTTTTTATTGGAAAAAGGGTACCTTAGGGGTGGTACCATATTAATTTGGTGAAGTTCTGAAGATATGATCAATGACGAAATAACGTAAATCTCCCATTCTTATGACCAATTAATCGAAATTATAATAAATAAAATCTTTTATAAAAAAATCAATCTTAAAACGTTCATTTAAAACCCGCAAACGTTTCGAGAGAATTTATATATTTATGAATTGAGTTTTATTATCATTGTCTGATTCATTCGCCCGACGCTTTCTCTTACGAGATGCATGCAAGGTATTAAATTAAGTCACTATTAATAACATCACTAAAAAGAGAAAAATAAAAATAATTATTCTAAAAAAAAATAATAAAACCGACTTCAAAAAAATTAAATGCAACAAATTAAATAATAATAGCTTAAAAATATTTTGAAAGGGAAAAAGGGAATACCCCTCTCCCCCTCCATCATTGTTTGATCGTCTTTTGTTAGAAAAGGGTAGATATATTTAAAAAGAATGTGATCTTAAAAATGTTTTTAATTGTGACTGGCTCCCAGGGTGAGAACGAAGGAAAAAATTTTCAATATCCACGCGATACTCACCCCATGAAAAATAATATTTATAACTAAAAAGACTAAAGATAAGAGTAAATAAATATTATATTTAATATTGATTTACTATGAGTTAAGGATTCTAGGTCACTTATTTCACATACAAAAAAAATTAAATTATTACTTCCTGAAGATGGGTTGATAGCCCGAAATATATATATTGAAAAAGAAAAAAATTTTATATCTTTTAATTTTTTAATTTTAATGGGAAATAAGTGACCTAGAATCCTTAACTCATAGTAAATCAATATTAAATATAATATTTATTTACTCTTATCTTTATTAAAGATGTTTCACCTTGCACCAACACCACAATCTCTACTAATTGTTTACTTAAACCTTAAGACTAATGATGAGGGCAAAGCCTTCGAAACTATATTCTCAAACAAATTGTTAGGGCTCTCGAGGGGTGAGTGCTGTGTGGCGCTTTGTGTTGCGCCTCCCATCAAGTCGATGGGGTCCTAACAATCTTGCGTGTGCAGAGTTGTAGGTTGCGTGTTCATATAGGGTGTGTGCAGGGGAGGGGCTGCTGGATGGCGGTGGCCCCTCCAGATTCGCTTGTTCGAATCCGTTCGCTTCTCCAGTCGGAATCGAGTCGCTTTAATTATAGCATGGGTGATAATATTTCACTCATGCAAAAACGACGCAACGATCCGACTGAGTCATCTAGCGGCCGTGTCTCAAGGCTCGTCGCCATGAGCGAGAGCGGGCCGCTACACCACACCCTTTCTTTCTTGGGTGATTGCCGATTAACGACTAAGTCAGCCGGGCAAGGCTCTATCCACCAAGCTGGTGGGTCAAGATGCTGCTTGCTTTGCAATCACGTCGGGCGTTCACCAGTATTGTTAGGGCTCTCGTGAGGTGAGTGCTGTGTGGCGCTTTGTGCGCCCCCCATCAAGTCGATGGGGTCCTAACAATCTGTTGAGTGCAGAGTTGTAGGTTGCGTGTTCATATAGGGTGTGGTGCAGGGGAGGGGCTGCTGGATGGCGGTGGCCCCTCCAGATCCGAAATGTTCGAATCGGTTCGCTACTCCAGTCGAAATCGAGTCGCTTTCAATTATAGCATGGCTGATAAAATTTCACGTCATGCAAAAACGACGCAACGATCCGACTGAGTCATCTAGCGGCCGTGTCTCAAGGCTCGTCGCCATGAGCGAGAGCGGGCCGCTACACAAATAAATAATATATATACAGATATATTTAATATATATGTGTGTATGTTTATTTGCATCAAGCACAGGTCAACCTATTTGTTTCTCTCTATGAACATTTTGATTACTCATACACACACAAAATCAATTTTATGAAGTAATCAGACCTTGAAATGTAAGAATTTGTTTGAAAATTACATCTTCGATTTCCCTTACTCTTAATAGAATAATTCACCCGCATCTATTTGTTGTGTAATGGAAATAAAAATTAATCTTACTCTATTAATAAACACCTCATCTCATTTCTTTAGCTAATAACGAGGTCAGTGAGCATGTATGGTATCGATTCTTGCATGTATTATGCAATTGGCATATTAAAATGCAATCGTTTTCGACTGCGACAGGTAGACGCTACTAGGTCAATGTCCAGGAAGAGTCTTCGTGACTCTAGAATCAACCGCAGCTGCCACACTTAAACACTTATGCTTTCGATTTCGAGCCACAATCTTTTTTTTTGAATACTCCTAATAAGAATAGATGTTCAATAAATTCATGCCAGAGACCTTGGATCGCATAACAAAATGTTTGAAGTCATACATTCAAGCAGCCTCGATTGCAATTTGCCATTTGTTTGCATTTATGATCTTCACTACCTTCACTTACAGTTCAAATATAAGTTAACCTATTTTCATTCACAATCTTATTCGGTACGCTTGGCAAGCATTCGCATTCAGTCATAATGTTTTTGATCTAATTCATGAGTTAAAATGTCTGAAACATTGAGATTTTTAAGGTTTCTTACAAAAGTATAAAAATAATTTTTAAGAAAAAAATAAAAACAAAAAATTAAATGCAACAAATAAAATACACTAAAAGTTACAAAATAATTATTATCTTATTTAGTTACAACTAAACGACGAAATATTAACATGAAATTGCTTTTTGAAGTCGGTGCCAAACATATACCTTTTATGAATCGCACTCGACGGATCTTAGTTAGTACGTTTGGCGGGTACGCTCGCTTATAGGTATAGTTTGTTTGGCACCGACTTCAAAAAGTAATTCCATGTAAATATTTCGTCGTTTAGTTGTAATTAAATAAGATAATAATTATTTTATACCTTTTAGTGTATTTTATTTGTTGCATTTAATTTTTTGAAGTCGGTTTTTCTTTTTTTCTTAAAAAATTAATTTTATTAAACAATTAATTATTCCAGCGCCTCCCAATCGATCGCAGACCCCAAAGATCGAAAATAATTTTCTCTTCACCCGGGCGCGACCACAACGAGGCCGTGTAAAGACAATTAATAACAAATTCAAATATAGGGAACGAAGAAAAGATTATTTTTATTACAGACAAAAGGATCAGCCGGGGCTCGAACCCGTTAATTAATTTTATTTTTCTCTTTTTAGTGATGTTATTAATAGTGATCATTGAAGGAGACAATAAAAGAGTGTGTCTTCTGCTGGAATTATAAATTTTATTTATTTATAACGAGACTATAGTTTCGCGGGCTTTGCCCTCTTCATCAGTCTATTACAATGTATTCACAGGAATTAATTTATGAATGAAAGGTTAAAATCTTTCATGTGGTTAGGTTTTATTGTCTCCTTCAATATATAAAAATTCTGCTACTCTCGGCAAAAACTTTCAATTTAATAGTGATCATATCATCAGAACTTGACCAAATTAATATGGCACCATCCCTAAGATACCCTCTTTCCAATAAAAAGAAACACCGAAATCGGTTCATAGACAAAGAAGTTAGGCCTGGACAAACCTAACAAAAAAAGGTTTAATACCTATGAAAAAAAAATTGGACCAATCGGAAGGTAGAGCGAACCCAATGCAATTTTTTTTTCAAAATGGGTTCACAATTGGCGGAGATATGAGGTAACATAGGAACAAAAAAAAATCAGTCGAATAGAGAACCTCCTCCTTTTTTGAAGTCGGTTAAAAAGAGAACGCTACATCATGTATGCATGTGTATAGTTAGGGGGGAGGCAAGGGGGTAGTGCCCCTCTACAAAAATCGAAACTCCATTATTACGAGGCTTCGCTTACTATGTATTTCTCATTAAAGTATTTGGTTACTTCTAGAATTTGTCAATTGTACTAAAAAGTTAGTTGATTTCTAATCGGATTACCGAAATTGAAACCTTGTGGTGGCTAATCAGCTGACCGGCTGCCTCCCCTAATAAAACTCCCAAACTCTACGACAATGATTGTATGTATGTCTGTCTGTATGTATGTAAGTCTGTTCAGAACATTGTAACTTGTAAACTAAAAAAGCACCAAACTTGAAATCTATACAAGTTATACTACAGTCGGCCAAAAACGTAACACTTATTAGTTGACTAAAAGATTTGACTGTCGATGATAACAGAATTGTTTTTATTTTAGGTTAAAAATAAAATGAGAGATGGAGTCTTCTGTTTTTTAAATAAAATGATTTTTAATTATTTCTAGAGACTATAGTTTCGAAGGCATTGCCTTCATCATTAATCTATCCCAAATATTTCAGTATTTAGTTACAAATTAGTTACAAATTAAGATTTATGCATTGAAAATTTTGAAAAATATATAATGTTTTTTTCTTTTCATGTTTCCTCTTGGGAGATTAGAATGTAAATAGAGCAACATCAGGGTTACTCGTCTTGTTTTGTTTAAGCTTTTTCTAAAGAGTTTTACCTGAATGAATGAAAGGTTTTTAGGAATGGGTCATTGATAATTTCTAAATTTTAAATGAAAAACTAGAAATTATCAATGACCCATTTCTAAAAACCTTTCATTCATTTACATTCTAATCTCCCAAGAGGAAACATGGAAAGGAAAAAACATTATATATTTTTCAAAATTTTCAATGCATAAATCTTAATTTGTAACTAATTTGTAACTAAATACTGAAATATTTGAGATAGACTGATGATGAAGGCAATGCCTTCGAAACTATAGTCTCTAGAAATAATTAAAAATTATTTTATTTAAAAAACAGAAGACTCCATCTCTCATTTTATTTTTAACCTAAAACGTAACACTTAGATTAAAAAAAATCTAATGAAATGTATTTTTAATCCAATGAAATAGAATAAACTTTTAATATGATTTATTTTTAACCTTTCTTAATAAGTGTTTGCCGTCGTAGGTACTAAGAATATTGGCTACATATCTGTAGCTGCGGCCATCCTCGATTAACGCAACGGCTTTCTCAGAATCTGTAATACTAAGCGGCATAATTTGGATGTGTTTAGTCTAAAAGACACTCAAATAATGGATTTCAAAATCATATTATCAAAAGAAAAACAGGAATTGAAAGATTATAATAAAAGAATATTAGATTTCATCAAAAATTGAAAAATATCAAATATCCGTTTTTATTTCATTTAAATTGTAATTTTTAAATAAAATGTTTTAAATTTATGTTACACTTATAAAGAATGGTTAAAAATACAGTTTATTAATTTCATTGCATTAAAAATACATTTGATTAGTTATTTAAAAAAAAAATCCAAGTGTTGAGTTTTTTCTGGCCGGCACTAGTATATGTATTTATTTTCAACGAAATCTAAAATCAAATACAATTTGAATCGTAAAATTATTTTTGAGGGATCGAAAATAAAAAGCATTGGGGTTAAAAATCAAGTTTTCAATTTTTGTAAAATTGGTGTTTATTTTTTTAATCTAACTTCACTGTCTGGTTATAGTGGCTATATTTTAGCCAAATTATTATCAAGAATAAATTAACTTTATAAATACCTAAAATAAAATAGAGCGAGAGCTATTGACCATTTCGGAGGCTGGTTTCAAAATATATCATATACCTACTGTAGTGTGATCAGCACACACCCCGAAAGTCGAATTCTTACTCGCCTAATCGATTCGTTTTTAGGGTTAATCGACTCCTGAAGATGTCAAAAAATACCCTAAAATCACATCCTTGATTATAACTCCTAAACTGTTTACTCTACGGCAAATTCCATTAGAAGCAGAATTGGAGAAGATGTAATTTTTGACATATTTGTTAAAAAAAAATTGAAAATAACCACCCAAAATTGGGGAAGGGAGGTCAACAATGAAAGTCTAGGACCTTGTGTTTAACTTGGTTTTTGCATTTCTAGACTTATGGGGGTCCACAAAATGTGTATACGGAATTTGGTTGAGTTTGGTCGAAAAGGCTAGAATTTTCATTTTTGAACCCCCTTCCACCATTTTTTAAACAAAAATGTCAAAAATTACATCAACTACAATTTTGCTTCTAATGGAATTTGTAGTAGAGTAAACAGTTTAGGAGTTGTAATCAATGAGTTTATTTTAGGGTATTTTTTGACATCTTCAGCGGTCGATTACCTCTAAAAACGACTCGATTTGGCTTTCGGAATGTGTCCTGATCACACTACAGAATCGGATATGTTTTTGGGTTCTGTAATCAACTTCCAAAGTGCTCAGTAGTAGCTCTTAGACTATAACCACAGTCGGGACATGAGAGATTGCTCCCAAAAAATGTATAGATATCTTAAGGGTAGTATTTAAGGAAAGTCAAATACTTTTTAACCGACTTCAAAAAAGGAGGAGGTTCTCTAATAGGCTGAATTTTTTTTGTCTATGTTACCTCATATCTCCGCCAATTGTGAACCGATTTTGATGATTTTTTTTTCATTGGGTTCAGTCTAGCTTCCGATTGGTCGCGTTTTTTTTTCATTCGTATTGAACGTTTTTTGATATGTATGTACATCAATAACTTCTTTGTTTATGGACCGATTTCGATGATTCTTTTTTTTATTGTAAAGGGGGTACCTTAGGGGTGAAACGATATTAATTTGGTCAAGTTCTGATAACATGATTAATGATAAAATAACGTAAATCTCCAATTCCTATGTGGAATAATCGAAATTATAATAAAATGAAAGTTTTTGCCGAGAGTAGAAGAATTTTTATATATTGAAGTAGACAATAAAAGAGTGTGTCTTCTTCTGGAATTATAAATTTTATTTATTTATAACGAGACCATAGTTTCGAGGGCTTTGCCCTCTTCATCAGTCTATTACAATGGATTCACAGGAATTAATTTATGAAAGATTTTAATCTTTCATTCATAAATTCACAGGAATTAATTTATGAAAGATTTTAATCTTTCATTCATAAATTAATTCCTGTGAATCCATTGTAATAGACTGATGAAGAGGCAAAGCCCTCGAAACTATGGTCTCGTTATAAATAAATAAAATTTATAATTCCAGCAGAAGACACACTTTTTTATTGTCTCCTTCGAAATTATAATAAATAAAATCTTTTATAAAAAAAAAACTCAAAACATTCATTTAAAACCCGCAAACATTTCGAGAGGATTTCTATATTTATGAATTGAATTTTATTATCATTTTCTGATTCATTCGCCCGACCCTTACTCTTACGAGATGTATGCAAGGTATTATATTAAGTCACTATTAATAACATCACTAAAAAGAGAAAATTAAAAATAATTTAAAAAAAAAAAAACCGACTTCAAAAAACTTAAATGTAACAAATAAAATAATAATAACTTTAAAATAAAATAAAATACACTAAAAGGTATAAAATAATAATCTAATTTAGTTACAACTAAACGACGAAATATTAACATGAAATTACTTTTTGAAGTCGGTTCCAAATATATACATTTTATGAATCGCACTCGATGGATCTTCCTTAGTACGTTTGGCAGGTAGGCTCGTTTATAGGTATAGTTTGTTTGGCACCGACTTCAAAATATTCCTTTTGGTTTATTTTATTTGATTTTTAAGTTATTATTATTGCATTTAAGTTTTTTGAAGTCGGTTTTATTTTGTATTATATGCTAAATTCCATACACTTTTTACTAATTCATCATTAAGATATTCCTCGAAGCATTAACAGATTTAAATTCTGCCTGAGGGTCTTCGAAAAGATTATAAACGACCTTGGGCAATGCTTAATGTCAAGGTCAGGTCAGGGGCCAGTATAGTTGCTTCCAATGGATTTCGAGAAATAAATATGGTCTCTTAAAAATAATAAATATATAAATAAAAAAACATAGTAATAATAATACGACCTCGAGAGTTCCTCCAAAGAGGTACATTTTTTTACCAGTATGTTTGGGATTCTTTGTCCCACAAGCCTAACTGATGATCTCAACTTTATAATTAGATGCAAATTGAAAATATGTGAAATCCCTAAATATACTTAAGTCGTCTATTAAATACAAATTAAATAATTATTTAAATTTATTTTTGCAATCATTAAATATTTGAAATTATAGAATTTAATCCTATATTAAATATTATTATAAATATTAAGTATTAACTAATTAGCAAATTTACTTTATTTTAAACTTTAGTTTTAATTTTTTATTTTCAAGTAATTCAACCGCACATGTGAAATAATTTCTTCAATAATTCTGACTATGCTACAGATCTAGAAATTATTTGACTATTTTTTGAAAAAAATAAGTCTACGTGTTCTGATGTGGCCATCCACTTGACTTTAGCATACAACCTGGTTTAATTGAAAAGTTTTTGTTTTGCCGAGAGTAGCAGAGTTGCTGATTCACAAAGAGAAACAAAGAGGTTGTCCTCTGCTTGATGCAAATAAACATACACACATATATATCATCTTGATATATATGTGTGTATGTTTATTTGCATCAAGCAGAGGACAACCTCTTTGTTTCTCTTTGTGTGATACAACCTGGTCCCTAAAATTATTTATAATCATGTAGGGGGGGGGGGGGTTAGTTTTTGCATTTTTATACTTCTGGGGTCCCACTGATTATGTATACATAATTTGTTTGAGTTTGGTAAATGGCCAAGATTTTCATTTTTTGACCCCCCCCCCTTTTGGGCGGTTAGTTTTTGCATTTTTAGACTTCTATGGGTCCACTGATTATCTATACAAAATTTGGTTGAGTTTGCTCAAACGGTCTAGATTTTTAATTTTTAACCCCCCCCCTCCCCCTTTAATTTTGGTCGATATGCACCTTAATCTCAATGGATCAAAACTACGTGTGAAATTTGGTTTTGATATTCACACTAGTTTTTGAGCTAGATCGTCTACAAAAATTTGGTAACTCACAAATAACCAGACAACCAGACGAACAGACAAAACAATTGTTATCTCGAAAAATATAATTTTTCCGATGTTCACTTATTAGGGCTTTTTTGTAGAGCTCAATTTTTTGTATCAAAATAGGTTCAGCCGTTTTTGAGATATTTCGAAAAAAGAAGGAAAAAAAACACTTTTTTCATGCACGATTACAATACTTGACCATACCCTGTAGGTGTTGGAAAACTTCACTTCATTGATGGAATTGTAAACACCAATAAATATTTAGAGATTTAAAAAAAATCGTTACTTCCAACAATGGCAGATGCATTGCAGAATAATAATAATGTTGTGTTCCAACAATACGGGGCGGCCTTCCATACATAAAGAAAATCTTTAAAATGGCTTTCTTATTATAATGTTCCACTTTTGGAGTGGGTGGCAAACAGTCCCGACTTGTCACCAATAGAAACTCTTTGGCACACAATGAAAAGGCTATTACGAATACAACCAGCTAGAAACGTAGTCGAATTAAAACACAAACTTCAAAATATTTGAGATACTTTCAATCAAGATGAGTGTCAAAACTTAATAAGTACGTTGCCCAAAAGAATTCAAGCCGTAATTAAAAATAAAGGCGACGTCACACAGTGGTAAAGGTTTTAGATTTTGTATGTTTTCCTTGTTTTTAACAATTATAAAATAATTTTAAGTTAAATGTTACAATAAAATGTTTTAAAATTGTTTAAAATGTTGTTCCAAATGATAATAAAAATAAATATTTAAATTAAATTTACCGTGAATCAGAATAATTTTATTTAAAAAGAAAAAATATTGGTGGGTCATTTGAGATGGGACGGGGCTCGTACTTTATCATAAGAAAATGTACTATTTAGCTTTAACACGTTTAGCCATGATGGATCCTGTTGATAGCAATGAGCAGCGTTTTTGGGATATACAAATCAGATCGCAGGTTCGAATCACGTCGGTTGCTCAATTTAATTTCTCCTTTTTTTCAAAAAATAATAAAATAATTTCTAGATCTGTAGAATTAACTGTCAGAATTAGAATAAATTATTCATATTGTTCGGTTCGATTACTTAAAAATATTAACTAATTAATATAATATTAATAAAACTACTTTCTAAATATAAGTATAGGAAAGTACTGCTGCGTTCTCATCTTTTGGAAGAAACAAATATTGATGCTTCATAAATTTTTTGAAGGTTTGCTTCTTTAAGCGGTCTTAATGGGAAAAGCGACCCCGTAAGATTCCCATTCCGCTACGATTCTGGGCCGCTGGTAAGGGAAGTGAGAGAGGGAAGGTGAAGGGCGAGGCCAGAGTTAAAGCAGCAGTAGCTATTGATGGCACAACCGTTCATACAGATTTTAGGGCCGGTTGTATGTCGCAAAGTAAATGCTTTTTACCACTAACAAACGGTAGATGGTAAATGGAACCACTGGGATGGCCAATCAGATTCAGTGAAAGTGCCTGTCATCTGATTGGCCATCCCAGTGGCTCCATTTACTATCTACCGTTTGTTAGTGGTAAAAGCATTTACTTTGCGACATACAACCAGACTTTTTTTTTTATAAAGATACTGATACAAGAAGAAGTTGCACCAAGAAGGTACAACCTCTGTAGTCCGTGGTGGACCCTTGTAACGTGAAGATAAGGGGAGATTTAGTGATTGGGTAGAAGTCGAAGGTATCTGTGGATGCTGGTCTTGAAAGATTGAAGGTCATAAGTTGCTGGAAAGACGGTCGGGGGAAGAGAGTTCCAGTCTCTAGATGTCATGGGGATAATTGGCGAATGCGTTTGTTCGATTAGTATCCAGTTTAAGCGCGTAGGGGTGTTGAGTTTTAGAAAACCGTGTATTTCGCGCAAATGAAGCCCTTGGTGGGATTATCGATTTAATTTCGTCAGAACAAAAGCCATGATAGTATCTATAAAAAAGGGAAAGGGCGGAGACTGATCTACGATGGGCTAGGGAGTCGAGAGTGTCAGTTAATGTA
>JALMQS010000096.1:1636162-1760108 GCA_024734495.1 Forficula auricularia | reverse complement strand
AAAAAAATATCAATGGCTTGGAAACCATGCATTCATAAAGAGAATATAGCATGGTAAAAAGTATAGTCACGTTAAAAAAACATAACCCTAAATTTTAACACCGTTCATATTTATAGGGTGGTTACGAGACTAAAACTTTTTGTGTGGATGGATTGTCGCGAAAGAACCTTAACAAAAAAAAAAAATATCAATATTGTTTATATTTTTAGCAAAATTAATGGAAAGTAGAAGATTGTTGTTTTTACACTTATTTCCATTAAAATATTTACTAATGTGGGAAAGGAATTCTACTTTGTTGTAATTATAGGGATTCTCCATAAAATAAGTCTCTCTAAACCTAGGTATTCTCGATTCTCCTGTCTCTTTGTCATAGATTTGTACATTCTATACCCCCTTAACTTAAAGTCACGATACCCCAGTCTTACTCCCTCATTAAAAAAAAAAGAATGGTAATTTGTGTAAATTTCACTAAAAAAAAGTATTTTCATAGAAATTATATTTTTATTTAAAAGAAAACAAGTTTTGTGAGTATGGTTGTCAAAAGAATAACAAAGATATTGATGTATCTATGTGACTTCTTTTACGGACATTGGGGATAAACGAGTTGGGGAATGTGTTTATTTGATTTATAATTAATTTAATCGCGAATGGGTGTGTTTAATGTTTGGAAATCGTGGATTAAGAAAAAATCAGGCTTTTATTTCGAAATGCCCTCTTTCTCATTTCTAAAAAGATGCTCCTCAAATGGGGAAGGATTTTCATTATAGAATTCATTTTGGACAATTTATCAGCTTATTTTGTTATTGAAATTTATTCAATTTTACATAATGTAATAGATTTAGATACCAGCTTTTTCTAGAGTATATATTTTATTTTTTAGAAGGTCTCCAAAAAAAGCTTTGATAAACTCGTAAAAATCCTTCTTTTATAGATATTAATTACTTTCTTTCCGAGTGAATTATAAGATAAATAAATAATTGATATCTTGGAAAAATCTTTTTTATTATATTTATCACAAGAAACTTTTTTAAAGAACTTGCCTGTAATTCTTTCAATTTAATAATAGTGGGCTTTTGTTCATTATAACGACTTTGAAATACCATTACTTGCATTGTTTCCCTACTTATTCGGTTAAGCGGAGCATGTATATTTAATTCACTTTGTGTTATACTATAATGTTACCATATTCTTGCACCAAGAGTATAACGCTGGGTTACATTAATAATATTTACATCAAAATCCTTGAAGCCTTTTTTGACAAATTTTGAAAAAAAATATTGCAATAAAAAGCACTTTAACTAATTGTCAAAAGAATCAACAATCCTTTATCTTATTTTTTTTTAATTGTATACGGAAATCCTATCTTCAGAGAAAAGATAAATACATGGTATATTAATTAACATGATACCAATCGCCTCGTATTTATTTAATATTAGAAAGCCAAATATTTTATATTTACTATTCAAAATTAATCTTTTTTATTTATTATAATTACCATTTTTCATTAGTTTTTTTTTACTTAATACACAAAATATACATTTTTGTAGATTGTTTCGTATAATTGCATGACTATAAATTATTCTTTCTTAGATACACAAAATGGGGCGACTGGTAAATTGTTAGGTATTTTTCTTTACATTTTTAAAAGTTCATAAGAAATATTTTATCCCGAACAAGCAAAAAATTATTTATTTTTATTAACCGTTAATATTAGGGATAATATTACGTTCTTCTATTTATTTCCGATTTTTTATAATAAAATACATTTATATATTGTTTGCTGAAAGTAAGAAACTCTTCAAATAAAAGATAAAAAAAGGTTTTTTTTAACTCAATACACCTTTCTTCAATATATAGAACATACCTCTTAATATTATTGAACTCGTTTATTATTATTTATTTTCTATAAGATAAAATTAAACTCTTAATTTCAAATTGATTGATGTCTAAACTAAAATAGTCCTACATTTTATTATTATTCATTTTACAATTCTTAGTCCTCAAAATAGCTATTTTCGTGTACCTCTTAAATTTGGTTAATAGATTAGTAGACAAAATAAATAAAATTGAACTAGTAGAATTATAATTATATCTATATTAATAAAACATCAACCCATGTTAAATAATTTCTAATATAGGTAAGTTTTCAACAACCATTAAACTCTTACTTTTTGTTCTAAATTATTTTATGATCGCTCTTTTTTTTTAACTTTTTCAAAATAAAGAAAATATTCAGTATTTTTTTAACTGTTTTTGGAATAAGCACGAACAAACAGTTGAAAAATATAATTCTTGCATGGTTATTTCAAATCAAATTCACACTTTGCGCAAAATATAATTCACTGTATTTTAATAGTACAATAATTCTTATAAGCTTCTATAGTTGTATTGTTTTTTATAACTGTTAACTTATAACTGTAACTAGTTCCTCAAAATAAAAGCAAGTAGTATTTTTACTCAGTTGCTTAAAATGGAATTAACTAGCAACTAGTTCTTTAAAAATAATTCAACTACCCAACCTGACTGTGTTTATTCACGACTGATTTTTTTAATTAGAAATAACCGAACAATCCGCTGTCTTCTCTATCGAAAATTTACTTAATAATCATTTGAAAATTCTCCACCAGGAGTTATATGGACGAGATTATCCTATCAAAAAGATCTTATTTTCATAATTTTTGTTGGAATTCTTCAGAATATTTTGCTAAAAAGTGTGAGTTTTATTCATCATCAAGAATAGATATACTTTTAAGCACGCAAGATTTTGCTTATTAGATTTAAAGATAGAAATTATAATTTGATTCTAATAGTTGGTTAATTTTATTAGTAATTTTAATATTTATAAAAATATATTTTCTTGTTTGATAATGGTATGTTGACATAATTAGTAAGCTTATTTCAAAATATTCCTCTTTATTGCTAATGTATTATACTATCAAAGTGAATGCTTTTAGATATATTTGTGTAATTATTAGACATATACGTATCAAGTTGTTTTTCATAATTAGTTTGACACTTATAGCACATTTAGCTTTTACCATTTTCGTTTGGCGATTCAGTGCACAATTTCTTGCACTCAGGTTGCCTTCATTTTTTTATACTTGTAATATTTGACATTATTTAAAATTTTTGTGTTAAATACACACTATACTAATGAACTTTTCAAAAATAAACAACTTAATATTATATATAATGATTTTTATTCTTTTATCTTTAAGAGTTTCTTATCTTTTATTATTTTAATAGTTCTATTTGGAAAATGTATATTTCGTTAATTAATAACTTTCTTAAGGACGTTCCCTAATATAGCTGCAGTTCGCTCTTTCCCCTACTCTCACATGCGCAGAAAGGCAAAAATATTTTCACTGCGTCGTTTCTCGGATCTGGCAACATTACATTCTTACCGACGCTAAAATACAAAGAATAAAAAACACTTCATGAAACAGCTCAATGCGAAATTCCAGATGAGAACAGTATAGTTAGGTTGAGAGAATTAGCTAAAAATCTCAAATGCACCAGCTGCAGAAGTTTTTTAGATATGGAAAAATTGAGTAATTTTAGTGCTACGTTGCCAAGTCTCACTTGCCCTGACAAGAGAGAAAAAATGAAAACCATCAAAAGTACCTAACTTCGAACATTTTTCATACAAAACGAATACAGCTTGATACAATTATTTTAACAGAAAAATATTTGTTATATCTCCATTTCATAATTCTCAGTTTTTCAAAATTTCAAGAAAATTACGATTGTTATTTAAAAAATGTTTTTGTTCCCCGTTAAAGAACACGTCTAGTGTGGCTGATTTTCGCCAAGAGTAAAAATTAAAAAGAGTAAAAACAATAATTCTCTATCTATTTTAGACCCATCTCAAATAATGTATCTCTCTTAAAAAACAAACTTTAGAAAAGCTCTTCCTACCTAGTTAGTAGTATATTTTTTCTAAATGCCTGTTTTATTCATTAAAATGAAATTTTATAATTTTTTTTCGCATCTGCCTGAAATTTTTTTCGTTGGGTCGGCTGTATTTATTGATTTTTTTCTTTTGTTTTTCTGCTTGCATGTTTTCCATCTGTTCCTCAGGCGTCTGGCCACTATGATGTCGGTTTACCCTTCCAGGCCCCAACGAGCCTGGCAACGGGCCGAGAACCCGCCATGGCGGCAGCATACTCGATGAGTGATGCTAGATTTGCCCGAGGTGACAGCAACGCTTCACCAGTTCCTTCCACACTCTCCCAACAGGTGATTTTTCAATCATACATCAAATTAATTTTCCTCTACTGATAGCTGACAATTAAATTGTCAATTTTACAAAATGTGTCTTAAGGTAGTTCTTTCAGAAATGCAAAAATTCAAAAGTCTTCGAAACTTGGAATATAAGTCATTAAAAGCATAATAAACACACTGTTAAAATTTGAAGACGATTTACCACACCAAACATGAAATAATTGAAATTAAAAATGAAATTTTTACATATGGTAGATTGGGAAAGGGTGGGAAAATGATCATTATTTTATTTTTTTTCATTGAAGGACTTTCACCATCTTGATGAAAAACTAATATTTGTTAGAATATTATATTCGGAGTAACTTAAAAAAAAAAAAAAATTGAAATTATTTACCTCGTAGTTTTTATAAAAAATAAAAAAAAAACATATTTGGACGATTATTTTTCGTGGAGGGGATATAATATTATTATATCAATGGCTTGGAAACGATCCATTCATAAAGAGAATATAGTAGTGTAAAAAGTACAGTCACGTTAAAAAAAACATAACCTAAAATTTTTTGAACCGTTCATATTTATAGAGAGACTAAAACTTTTTGTGTGGTTTGTCGCGAAAGAACCTCCTTAAAAAACTTGGTAAATGGTACTAGAAAACAAACAAAACAAAAAAGACAAACATATTTACTTTATTGGACTTAAAATTAATTAACATCCCCTACAACACACTTTTATCATCGTTTATAAAGCAAAGGCCTCTTTCGGTGTCACACATTCTTGGATGGACGACATTCCTGCAAATGGTGCACTTTTCATAACTCACTTAAGCCGGGAAACAGAAAGACAGACGTTTCGGCTTTAAACCACATAGTTAACACATTTTAATGAGATAAACTCATAAATTGTGGAATCGTTTTCAAGTGAAGGAAGAAGTCTATTAATGAACTGAGAAGAGAGAGCGAGATAAATCGCCTTGCATTTGTTGAGTTTATCTCATTAAAATTTGCTATGTCTCTTCAGCCGGAACTTATTTTTTGATAAATAATTAAACCACAAATAATCAAATCCTCAAAGTGAAAGAGCTCCCCAAGCGTTAGATTATATCGCGAATAGGTATTCCGGCATAAACCAAGAATTCATGCACACAGATCGTACAGTACGCAGGTCGCGTTACCATTAAGCAATATCTGCTATCCAGTCCTGTACAACCTTGACCGAACACGCTGGAGGCGTTGTAGCAACCTTTTGTTTCTTGGAATATGGCGTTCATGATGACATGGCATCCATGAAAGAGAAAAAAAATGTCATTTGAGGTACTGAGGAAGTAATCACTAAGACATGGTTTACACATTTATATCATTTTTTCCAGTCTGAAATTGTGACATTGATCGTTTGATTAAATCATCCGTTATAGTATGATTTTTTTCATTTAGTAATAAAGAGATTTTACTAATCTCAAGAGTACGTCTTAATTTCATTAAAAATAATTAACGTATTTGTTAGATAAGAATCTACCATATTTAGCTATTTTCCAAAATTAAACAAAACCAGATTGACTTTTGAGCGACTCATATAGTATACAATATATAATTAATTAATATTTACATGTAAAATCACCCCTTAATACCTATTGTCAATCGCTTGGGGCATTACTTAACGGAAAAAAAACTTGTAAACCTATTCTTATGTGTTTTTGTTCCACGTTAACTAGCACCCCCGATTTTCGCCAATACTCATCCCAATATGAAATAAATTAATTTAATAAAATCGACTCTCTCATCTTTTCCACAGAATGCGACACAACACCAACAGCCTTTAATCAACCCCACTGCAGCTCTTCCTCCTGGCTATGCGTATTTCTATGGCGCTGGTATGGTACCTACTGGGGGCTTCCAGTACGGGACTCCAGCAATTTACCCGGTACATGGAACTTCTTCTTCATCTGAGAACAATTGAATCAAGAAAAACATTGAATGGATATCTAAAATTACTTTTGACAACTCGATACAAGTTGTTATAACATTTCGACATTATTCCTTAAATTATTTAACTTATATGTAAAATTAAAATTTTATTTTAAAATAAATTTATTTATATAACATTTTCATTGATTTATTTTAATTTTATCAACTCTTTAAATCTGGCCCGGGACCATGGCCTGTCCCTTTGATCCAGCTTCTTGGAGGCCAGAATAAAAGTTCATAGAGTAGTTAGTTACCTAAACCGTGTTAATTGAACCACCCAGAGTGGGTACCGGGCATTGTCTATCTCCTGATTAAGCTCAAAACAGAGTAAAACAAAAAAATTTGGTTTCGATATTCACAGTAGTTTTTGAGCTAGCTCGTCCACAAAATTTGGTAACGCACAGACAGACTAACTAACTGACAGAATAACAACCACACTAACAGACATTTTGACCATTATTATCTCGAAAAATATAATTTTTTCGATGTTCACTTATTAGGGCTTTTTTGTAGACCGAATTGCTATGGTTTCGCCCAATTTTTTTAAATCAAAATAGTTTCAGCCGTTTTTGAGATATTTCGAAAAAAGAAGAAAAGAAAAACACTTTTTTTCATTCACGGAAAAATGAAGAAAAAGAAAAACACTTTTTTCATGTACGATTACAATACTTTACCCTGTATGGTAAAGTAAAAAAATTAATTCCACCAAGTGCGAGTCCGACCGCATACTGACTTAAACTCCTAAAATAGTTGAGATAGCGAATCCCTTTTTATTGTCTTTTATAAGAAGTGAATAAGTGAATTTTTTTTTTATAATTTTAAGTTTCGCCATTCAATACACCAACTGGTACAAAAATAACCTAAATTAATTTTATGAGTTTTCGATTAGTTTTGTAAAAAGGTGATAGTTAAATTAAAATATGCCTCTCACAATTATACTAAATTTTAATTTTAACAAAATTAATATCTAATTTCTTAAAATTATGATAGAGATTTTACCTTATGGAATCGAAAATATATAAATATAAGATAGTCAATTTTGTGTTGGAAAATATATTTAAATTTACCCAAGTTTTTGAGATAGGAAATTTTTAATTAGAGTTAATTACTGTCTAAAAAGTCTATTAAGTATTAGTTGAATAAAATATTTACATTCTAATCTCCCAAGAGGAAACATGAAAAAAACATTATATTTTTCAAAATTTTCAATGTATAAATCTTAATTTGAATGTAACTAAATACTGAAATATTTGTGATAGACTGACGATGAAGGCAATGCCTTCGAAACTATAGTCTCTAGAAATAATTAAAAATTATTTTATTTAAAAACAGAAGACTCCATCTCTCATTTTATTTTTTAACCTAAAAAAAAAAAAAAGTATTAAATAATTTGTAAATACATATACACAATTAAATATTAATTTTGAATTCTAGCTTAAAATTAGAATTAATTTTTGAACTAATAAAGAAAACCCAATTTCATGATCTTATAATTTAGTACGTGTACAAAATAAATAAAATAGAAATTCAGAAACACATTTAAATTATAGTAAATGCTAGAACAAATCGCCATTTACGCCTTAAGCTTAACAATATTCTAATTGTACAAATTTTATTAGCTAATTCTAAATATTTCGAGGATATATATGTAGTACTTCTTCATCATTGAAATCTGCTACACCAATAGGTCATTTTTCAATAGAATACAATAAGAATTTATTATCATTGAAAAATCATATACAAAATTGTTTACCTTCACAGAGATAGCCACATATAAACGAAATCCAATTAAAAAAAAAAATAAAAAAATGTGAATGCTTTCTTTGATAATAAATTCTGCTTGTATTCTATTGAATGTTGACATATTGGTGACATGAGGGTTTTCCACTGATGAATGTTTTGGAAATATTTAGATTTAGCCAATACAATTTTTACAATTTTTTTATTGATATTCAATTAACATCTTTCAACCTAATTTGATCATCAGTAAGCACCCAGTCTTTATTTATGATAAAATTGTCTCGAGTAAAATATTATTTCACTCTTCGCAAATCGAATTTTTAAATCATTATTATTCATACGGTGATCATTCTAATTTTAAACTAGTACTTTAAATTAATTCTGTAATATTTTTGAGTTTTTACCATCAGGGAAAAAAAACTTTCAATTCTCACAGGAATTTATCAATAAATTTGATCTAATTTTTAATTCTAAACATTCAAACTTTTGTTTTGAAATTAATAGGGAAAAATCATTTGAAAAATAAAAATTATTAACCATTTTTAAATATTAAGTATGAAATTATATCACCGTAGAGTCGAAAAATAAATTATTACTTGATATTTAAATTACTATTAATTAGATAATTTTCGATTAACTAAACAGTAATTAGAGAGCAAACACACAAGGTTTAAACCTTTTCATTAAAGCTCTTCATTACATATGTGTAGCTTAACCACTTATCTATAGAAAAATTATTTTTAAACGGTTTCCAACTCAAATATAAAATAGTTTCAAAGAAAAATTATTTAAATAATCTAAGAGGCTGTTTAATAGAAAATTATTCAACAAATAATATTCAAAATGAATGAGGGGTGAAATAGCTAATATGGAATTGGAATAATTATCGGAAAAGAGTTTTTTTTATTTAATTAGTTTTATCCTCTTATTAATAGGACTAAAAAGATGATCAAGAACACTCGATGGTGGAAGTAATCTCCGGAGTTGAAGCTAAAATACAATGTATACATTAATTCATGTAAAATAATTGGTTTAATAAAATTTATAAAAAAAAAATATTCAAAATGGTCAGGTTGGCCGAGTGGGCACAGTCATTGCCTACGAAACAGCAAGCCCTACTCACTGCAGAAATTTGACCGGCTATAATCTGACCAATTTACACACACACACACACACACATTCTACCTTTTTATTGACTTGATTTATTATCTATCTATTGTGAGAATAGCCGGCTTACTTCCCTTTTCATAGTGATTTTGAATCTCACTAAATCCCATAAATCCTCCCATGTTTTGAATCTCATTTGCGAATTGGCTCACTAAATAAATACGAAAATAAAAAATATTCACTTCTGATATGACTAAATAGGTATTATTCCCGAGGTAATGAAAAAAAAATCCTCCCTATATACATATATATATATATATATATTTATTCACATCTTTTAAAATATTTTTAATTGAAAATGAAATGATAACATCAGAGTTTCCGAACTCTAGCAATCTCTCCAACCTACTATTTATTTGATTTAGCTTGCTTAATTTGTATCTTTCAATAATAATTAAATATTTTTTTTTCAAAATTTATATTTTTAAGAAAAGAAATCAAAAATATAAAAAGCATCCAATTTAATGTTTATTTATTTACATTAAATCACCATTTATAATGGATTTTTATTTTGTATCTCGTTGTTAATTAGATATTATTTCTCTTGCAGCAAATGCCACCAGCGACTAATAGCACATCTAACTCTCAATACGGAAAACCTGGGACTGGCTACGGTAGCGGCTATGGAAGCGGCTATGATGGTCTAGCCCAGAGTCAAGATTATGGAAAACCAGCGAGTGGTTACGCAGTTTCCGGAACAGGAAGCGTTAGTAAAAGCGCCGCTGCTGGGGTTGCTGCAAACGCCGCTGCAGTTGCAGCAGCAGCAGGCTCAACAAGTAGTGATCCATTGAGTGCTACCATGTTATATGGCAAACAACACGCTGCTTTGGTAGGCAAAGTGAATGTGAGTCGATCTCCTTTTTATTACTAAATTTAATGGGGATCGGATGGCCGCGCAAGTTAACGATACTGCTTCGGCATCTTTGTCTATTGATGTCAAAGTTAAAGAAGGAGGTCCAAGTTCAAGCCTCGCTCGAGGTAGAATAAAAATTTGACCCGCCAAAATCCGACTCCTCCACTAACCCTACTAATCTATGATAATTTTATTGTATAAAAATGTATATTGATTGTAATTGATCGAATAAAATAAAAAATAAAATAAAATAATATTATCATACTTCATACCCACTGACTAAATGGTCTAAAGTACCCATGGCCAACCAAATTAAAAACAAAAATAAAAAGTAGTTAAATTAATAGTTTTTAAGGAACTTGGTGTTGGTTATAAGTGAAACATTTTAACTAAGAGTTAATTAAATCTAAGCTTTAAAAGTAAATTAAAAGCTTAGTCATTCCAAACCCCCTTTATCTGTATTGTTGATGATGATGATAATAATAATAATTCTTTCCTCTATCACATTTCTCCACATTAACGAATTTTATTTTTTGCGAAACCTCAGAACCATTTTTTTTTCTTTTTTTTTTTTTTTAATAATGATGTGAGAAGGAGATACACCAGAAGGTACATCCACTAAAGGCCTGTCTGGGATGGCCCTCCATCGTGAAAAGAACTGAGTAGAAGGAAAGAAGCCGGGATCACGAGCCAAATCTCAGAAAGTTAGATACAATCCAATTTACTAAGTTTACTACTAATTGACAGGGTTTCCATTTGAAGTGTTCAGAGGAATCGTAAGCGTTGGGATTCAAAGCATCATTTTCAACATTGGCTGATAATTCCTTCGAACATTTAAATGGGAGAGCTCATCAGATTGACGTCAAGCAAATGTCAGCAATTTTACTTATGGAAAGTGGTGTAGGTTTTAGGTGAAACATGATGTTAGTTAATAGAGTAAAGGGTGTGTAGTTTCACAGTGAATGAAATAAAACTCAAAGAGGTTTATACAAACTCAATATATTTCGGATTATTAGTCCATCATCAGAGTTTACAAGTTAATACTTAAGTACTTAAGTATTAACTTGTAAACTCCTGATGATGGACTAATAATCCGAAATATATTGAGTTTGTATAAACCTCTTTGAGTTTTATTTCATTCACTGTGAAACTACACACCCTTTACTCTATTAACCAAATGTCAGCAACCTACTTTCTGAATTCGGCTTATATCATACTTAATTTTACAACTCCATTACATCTAATTTGGACCAAAAAAGATAAATATTATATATATATCGCGACAAACTTTCCCATTCACTGTTACCCAAATTACACATCCTCAAAAAAGATGTGTCAGATATTACCTTCTTCCCAGAAGCTGCAGCAAACAATACGTTTTTTAAGATGCATTTTTTTTTATTTTATGAATCCTTTGAGAGTTTTTAGTTGCCCATTTTTTATTTTTTTAATGAAAATGATGAGAGAAGAAGTTACAGCAAAAAGGTGTATCCCCCAAAAGCCTGGGTTGGCCCCTCCATCGTGAAAAGAAGAAGAAGAGGGGGTTTTATGGGCTGGGCAGGGGTCGAAGGTATCTGTGGATACGGGTCTTGAACAGCTGAAGATTATAAGTCGCGAGGAAGACGGTGGCTTGGAGCGAGTTCCGGTCTCTGGAGGTCAGAGGGATAAACGTGTTGGCCCCTCCATCGTGAAAAGAAGAAGAAAGAATTTTATTGGCTGGGCAGGGGTCGAAGATATCTGTGGATACGGGTCTTAAATAGCTGAAGGTTATAGGTCACGGGAAAGATGGTGGCAGGGAGCGAGTTCCAGTCTCTGGAGGTCAGGGATAAAAGTGTTGGCGAAAGTACTTGTTCGATTTTTATCCTATTTGAAGGGGTGCTGAGCGTTCGAAAACCGCGTGTTTCTCGTAAAGAGGGCTTTAGGAGGAGGGGGGGGGATAATTGATCTCAGCTCGACTGAACAGACACCATGATAGTATCTGTAGAACAGGGAAAGGGCAGAAAACAGTTCTTCGGTGAGCCAGGGAGTCGAGTGAGTTAGTTAGGGCCTAGTCTCCTATTAGTTTAATTGCTTGCTTCTGAATTGCATCCAGTGTAAATTTCTGTAGTTTTGCTTATTGACCTACTGAGATGAAAACAAGTCACGATATTTAAGATGTTTTACTTTTTTTCATATTTTCTTTTAAATTTCTTGTACTGTTGAACACTCCCTTAACTAACTGCCTTTTGATCAGTTTGCAAATGTAAAATTTGGAATGCCAAAACTACTACTGTTCACAATGACACCCAATTTTATACCTACTTTTGCGACACGCATTATATGTCAGATTTGTTTTGCCTACAAGGACAGCTATTAGCCCATTAGTTTCATGCTCAAGGGGTAAATAAATAAAAAATTTTTTTTATATTTTCGATCCTCTCACATAGTGTGTGGAGAGGTACTATATACCATATCGTCGCCTTAGAGTGTAAACCTGCTAAATCCCTTTTTTATCATATATGGCATATTAATACCCTTCGAAAGAAAAAGAGATTCAGCATCGTCCAAGTAAAACTGCTACTTAAAATTACGATCGTGAGTTGTAGAAAAAAAATGTGAAAAATAGTTTCTTTCCTATACAACAATATTAAATTTTGTTTGTTTTTGCTCTGCCCTGTAAAATATTTTTGTTGTGAGTTAGCAGGTTTACACTCTAAGGCGATGGTTGTATGCATGCAAGTGCATGAGAACAGCATCTTCCCTTGTTTTTTATGCTCCCTAAAAAAATAGAAATCTTATACAACCAAGTTGCCTTCCCTCTCTTAAGGTAGTTGTTCCGCCAAATGGGTTTTCTTAGGATTTTTTTGAAATTTAGTCAGATTATTATTTAAATACTTCTGCCTCGATTAGTGACACAACGAAATTTATAAACAATATATGCTAGTTCCGGAGATATTAAATTTCAAAAATAGAGTTTTTCAGACTCATACATACACATTGCACTATACGGGATATCGGAAAATTTACATACATATTTAATTATAATTAAGAAACCCTTCTTACCATTTTTATAAAAAACTAAACCAACATTAAACAATAACCAATACACATTTTAAGACAATTTTGATTCATAGTTACAACACACTTTCTGAGATAATGATGAATAAATAATGAAAACTGTATAAAAAAAATTTACACTAAAAACAATTTGGCAACAGCGCATTTATTTAACCAGCGAAGATGTATAAAGCGCGCATGCGCTAGATTTTTTCATTATAATTTTCATAAGATGTTACGTAGGCGTTGATTACATTTGTTAAAAATAACAAAATGATTTTTATAGAAATTTTTTAACTTTTAAAATGTATTTTATCTGTCATTTTAATATAATAATATTCAATCTCTTACAATGGTGCCAGATTTGTCAAACGAGCACGGGATTGGCTACAATCGGTACATAAACAGCAAAAAGTTTTGGGCTTATGAATTACAAATCCTTATTGTCTGTTCTATATACTCTAGCATTAACTTTTTGCTAGTATTGTCGCGAAACAACTACCTTAAACCAACAAAATTTTCACAATAGGCAACATGGATTTAGAACGAACGGTATCTTAACATATATCTTGAACAAAGAGACCGGAAAAGAGACTTTCGCGATAGCCCTGGATATTTCAAACGCTTTTGACCACATTTAATTCAGACATCTTCTTGGCACCCTTTAGCTTCGCCCCAACACTTGCAATTGGTTTGAAAGTTTTCTCTCAAATCGTAGTATTAAAATTGTGGTTGGTTGATGTAATATTATCCACATCCTTCTTTACATCCCCGGGGTTCATTTATCTCCCCCAAACCCTCACATAGTTACATGGAAGATAATACTTCTCACGGCCCTCCTTCACTCTTAGATAATTGAAATACTGTTGATTATTCAATCATTCTTGATCCAAACTCTATAGAAAAATGGGGCTCTCGAAATGTAGTTATCTTTAATGCAAACAAGATTCAATTCTCTAGGACAGTGTTTTTCAACCTGTGGGTCAAGACCACCTGGGGGGGGGGATAGCGAAGCCTCAGTAAAAAAAGAAAAAAAAACAAAGTTTAAAATATATTTGAGGCATACTACTCCAAATCGGACGGTTTTAAAAAATTTTATTTTTGATTTCCATAATTTTTTGACATTTTTTAGTACCCATCAAAAAACTTCCTGTTAAATTTTGAAATTTTTTCGATCACCTGTTTAAAATATTAATTGACTTATTTCGTTTTTTCGCTCATAACTTCAAAAATAGTCCAAATTCAAATTTTTTTTGAAATCTTTGTTTTTTTACATACTTTAAAAAAAATATTAAAAAATTATTCAAAGTGTTTTTATATGCGATTTTTAAGTTTGAAAATTTTAATCTTCTTTTTGATTTTTTTGATAATTTTTTATTTTAAACTTCTATTTATTCTACAAATTTTAAGACTGGATTGATAGTGGTCTTATGATAATTACTATTTTTTCGATTTTTTTAAAATTTCGAAAAAAAAATTATTCGCTATTAATCATTATTATATTATAACCACTTTTTGGTATTGAGTTCTCTTTTTTTTAGTTATTTTGAATTAATTTTTATCCTTAACGGGTGTTTAAAATAAATAATTAGTATTTTACTTTGTTGAAAGAAAATAAAAATAAAAAAATATTAATTATCATAGGACCATTATCAAAACCCTCTCTTAAAATATGTAGAATGAATAGAAGTTAAAAATTATCAAAAAAAATCGAAGGGTACAAAAACAAGTTTAAATTTTTCAAACTCAAAAGTCGCATATGGGAACACTTTAAATAATTTTTGTATTTTTTTTTCTAAAAAGTATATAAAAAAACAAAAATTTGAATTTGGACCATTTTTGAAGAATTTATGAGCGAAAAACTGAAATTCGATATATTTTAAACCGGTGATCAAAAAAATTTCAAAATTTACCAGGAAGAGTTTTTTGATGGGTACTAAAAAATGTCAAAAAATGAAGGAAATTAAAAATTAAAATTTTTAAAACAGTCCGATTTGGCGTGAATTTTTATTAAGAAAATTTCTCAGACCACATTTCTCCAATAAAAGACCGAGTCGACGAAAACGAATCGAAGAAAAATATGTCCGTTATAGGTACTTAATTATGTATTTAGCCTATACCTAATTATAAAAATTAATAAAGTTGTTGTAGAGAAATAAGAACAAAATAGCTTATACAAATAATTTTTATTTTTTGCCAACGTTTCGTCAACTTTGTTGACTTCCTCAGGAAGGAATATTGATAAAATGACAAATATGCAAAGAAGTTGAGGAAGTCAACGAAGTTGACGAAACGTTGGCAAAAAATAAAAATTATTTGCATAAGCTATTGTCCTTATTTCCCTACAACAACTTTATTAATGTAATCGATGGAATTAAATAATCAAAATAATTAATAAAAATGTTGTACGGATTTGTTATTTCTAACATAATAAAATATAGGTTACAAACAGCCCCGGGGGGGTAGGGGGTCGCGAATTTTTTTTTTCAAACTAAGGTGATCGGGTCATGAAAAAGGTTGAAAAACACTGCTCTAGGACCTTCAAGGTTTACCCTTTGGCGGCCTACTGCACTTAGCCTTACGATGGATAATTTTTATAAAAAAATAAAATAAAACCGACTTCAAAAAATTAAATGCAACAAATAAAATAATAAGAACTCAAATATCAAATAAAATGCACTAAAAGATAGATAATTTAGTTACAACTAAACGACAAAATATTAACTTGAAATCACTTTTTGAAGTCGGTGCCAAAAATATACATTTAATGAATTGAACTCGACGGATCTTACTTAGTACGTTTGGCCGGTAAGCTCGCTTATATAGTTTGTTTAGCACCGACTTCAAAAAGTGATTTCATGTTAATATTTCGTCGTTTAGATAATTATTTTATACCTTTTAGTGCATTTTATTTTATTTTTGAGTTCTTATTATTTTATTTGTTGCATTTAATATTTTTGAAGTCGGTTTTATTTTTATTTTTTATAAAAATTATTATTATTTTCTCTTTTTAGTGATGTTAAAAATAGTGACTTATGATTATACCTTGCATGAATCTCGTAAGAGAAAGATTCGGGCGAAGGAATCAGAATTTTTTTTTGGCTTTTCGCCCTTTCTAGCCATAAGCCCTTTTACGATACTATTTATTTTTTTAAATTTGTCTCTACCCCGGGGATCAGATTTTAGCTGGATGCCTCGAGTCGGATTCGATCCCGGGTCCACTTGGTTAGCAGGATGACACGCTACCACCTAGCCTATCCGACCCCCAGAATCAGAAATTGACAATAAAATTCAGTTCATAAATAGAGAAATTATCTCGAAACGTTAGCGAGTTTTAGAAGAACGTTTTAGGATTGTTTTTTTTATAAAATATTTTATTTATTATAATTTCGATTATATGCACATAAGAATTGGAGATTTCCGTTATTTTGTAATTGATCATATCATCAGAACTTGACCAAATTAATATGGGACCACCCCTAAGGTACCCGCTTTCCAATAAAAAAAAGAATCATCGAAATCGGTCCACGTGGCAAAAAGTTCTCGCTGAACATACTTAAAATAAATAAATAGTTAGATATCTTGCCTATCTTGGAGGTATACTGATCCAAACCCAGAAAGAATCATTTAAATCGGTTTATAAACAAAGAAGTTATGGCTGAACAAACATAACAAAAAAGGTCCAATACCAAAGAAAAAAAAACGGGACCAATCGGAAACTAGACTGAACCCAATGCAAAAATAAGCTGACTTGTTCTGATGGGGCCATCTACTTGACTTTACCATATAACAACCTGAAATTATTTATAATCATGTAGGGGGAGGGGGTTAGTTTTTGCATTTTTAAACTTCTGGGGGTCCATTGATTGATTATGTATACAAAATTTGGTTGAATTTGGTAAATGGCCAAGATTTTCATTGTTTGACCCCCCCCCCATGTTGGGCTGTTAGTTTTTGCATTTTTAGACTTCTGAGGTCCCACTGGTTATGTATACAAAATTTGGTTGACTTTTCTCAAACGGCCTAGATTTTTAGTTTTTTAACCCCCCCTCCACACCCCTTAATTTTAGGTCGATATGCACCAAAATCTAATCAGCTCTTAATCTCAATAGACCAAAACTACGTGTGAAATTTGGTTTTGATATTCACACTAGTTTTTGAGCCAGCTCTTCCACACAAATTTGGTAACGCACAGACTAACTAACAGACATTTTGACAAAACAATTATTATCTCAAAAAATATAATTTTTTCGATCTTCACTTATTAGGGCTTTTTTGTAGACCGAAATGCCACGGTTTCGCTCAAATTTTTTAATCAAAATAGTTTCAGCCGTTTTTGAGATATTTCGAAAAAAAGAAGGAAAAAACACTTTTTACAACACGATTACAATACTTGGCCATACCCTGTATGGTAAAGTAAAAGACGGGACCAAACGGAAACTATACTGAACCCAATACAAAAAAAATCATCAAAATCGGTTCACAATTGACGAAGATATCAGGTAACATAGACACACAAAAAATTCAGTCGAATTGATAACCTCCTCGTCGGTTAAAAAATTGACCTCTTTTTTATTGAACTACCATAAAGAATTAAAAATTTCCTTCGTCTTCATCTTGCAATCTATTTATCTTTTTCTTTTCTTTATGCAGTCCTACGAAAAGCAAGGTTTCCACTCTGGGACCCCACCGCCGTTCAATTTGGCTGGCAGTCAAACGGCGATGGCTGCTCCGAGCGGCGCGTTTACTCCGCATGTCTTCATCCCCACGATGGCTGCGCCGCATCAACAGCACCATTCTACTACGCTCACTACGTTAATGCATCAGCCTCCGCTTCAGGTACTTCAATTATCTTTTAGAACATTTGTTTAAACAAATATATAATTAGAATTTTCTTTCTCTGCTTTTTCAATAGAAATCGCGCATCAACTAATATAATTATTTTATTTACTTGTAAATTCCATCAAACTGGACTTGTATATTTTTTCTTTAATAATCTCCTAATAAAACAAGGTAATTCCAGTCATGTTAATTCCTCATATCCACACCTCAATCTTTATAAATCGGCTTAAATATAGTTCAGAATCATTATTGTTATTCAGTTCCATTATTATTACACTGCTTGACAAAAATTAAACAAAAATTTCTCCTCGTAAAACTAACAGTGGATTCCAGTAGAATTTTATACACTGATTATCATGAAATTTCCAGATTTTTCATAACACGTCAGAGTTTTGAGATCTTATCGGTCAAAATGACGAAAAAGGCCATTTTGATCTATTTTCGAGTCCCATTAAATATTAAATCAGCAATATTTGAAATCAAAATATTTTGTTCACGTAATAGAAAACAGCTTCCTCTTTTGATTTTCAAATAATCAGTTGTTTTTAGCTCAATTAGAACTCGAGATATGATTAAAAAACTAAGACCATATGTTTTTATCTATGTTTATTATCCTTTATAATCACGTAGTTTTAGTTTTTTTAGTTATAACTCGAGATCTAATTGATCTAAAAACAAGTGGTAATTTGAAAATGAAAGAGGAAGCTGTTTTCTATTACGTCAACAAAATATTTTGATTTCAAATATTGCTGTTTATTATTGAATGGTACTCGAAAATTGGTCAAAATGGCCTTTTTCGTCATTTCGACCTACAATATCTAAAAATTCTGACGTCTTATAAAAATCGAGAAATTGCATGATAATCAGCGTATAAAACTCTACCCGAATTCATTGTTAGGTTTACGGGGAGAAATTTTTGTCGAACAGTGTTATTAGATGTGACAAATCAGAGGAAAAAGGAACAATTATAAACACAGTGTTGAAACATGCGATCAATTGCGACGTTTCGCCAATTTATTATGGCTGAAGGAGACAATAAGAGTGTCTTCTGCTGGAATTATAAATTTTATTGGTTCATCCATATATACCGGGTGTGTTTTTTATCTTGAGACAGTCTTATAACTCAAAAACAGTGCATTATATGAAAAAAGTTTCAAATAAAAGTTTATTTATATCAGGGGGAAACTAAACTACGCTATTGTTTGTCGACCTAGAACAGGCTTTCAAGGGTATTTCGAGGTCAACTTCTATTTTTTAAATGGAAACCTATGTTTCTGTACATATTCTGAATCTACAAAAAAACTGAACAACTTTTATTAGGACTATTTTTTATACGACATCAAAAAAAAAATTGAATCAATTAGATCTCAAAAAAAATCTTAATAGTTATTTTTAACAATTATTCAACTTAATTATCAAATAATAATGATTAAATAATTAATTATTAAATAAATAATTATTAAATCGAAAAGTCACAACAATGAAAATAAGTGTTTATAATGATATATGAAAACTTCGTTATATTCAGATTTAAGAGATTATTTTCTACTTAATAGAACTATTTAAAATTCTTGAGTTTAAAAATAGTTTATTTCTCGTGTCAATCCAGTAGATAGTTATATTGTATTACCATAATAAAAATGGAGCATTTTTTGTTGAAGACAGAATTGAAATGGTCTTAATTTATGGTGAATGTGGAAGAAGTGTTATGGGGTTGCCATTGAAATGGATGCCGAGCGTTTTCCTGATAGGAATACACCCTCCCAAGCTTCATTTCATCGTGTTATATATCTGTTTAAAAAAAAACAAGAAATATAAAGGCTATGAAGAAACTGAAACAGGCCAAAATAACGAAATTGGAACTGGAATTCATCCAGAGAAGACTTGCAATACATTCTGAAATGTCTCAGAACAGTGTCACAAATATTATTAAATTATTAATTATTTATTTAATAATTAAATATTTGATCATTTTATTTGGTAATTAAGTTGAATGATTGTTAAAAATAATTATTAGAATTTTTTGAGATCTAATTGATTTAATATTTTTTATTATTTGATGTCGTATAAAAAATAGTTCTAATAAAAGTTGTTTAGTTTTTTTCGTAGATTCAGAATATGTACAGAAACATATAGGTTTCCATTTAAAAAACAGAAGTTGACTTCGAAATACCCTTGAACGCTTGTTCTAGGTCGACAAACAATAGCGTAGTTTAGTTTCCCCCCTGATATAAATAAACTTTTATTTGAAACTTTTTTCATATAATGCATATAAGACTGTCTCAAGATAAAAAAACTCACCCAGTATATATACCAGAATGAACACATTTATACAACACTATAGATTATTTAGAGTAGCTAGCTATGGATTCAACCAGAAACGTCGCAATTGATCGCATGTTTTAACACTCAGTTTATAATTGTTCCTTGTTTCCTCTCATTTGTCACATCTAATAGTTCAGAATCTTTCCTGATTACAAAGAAAGGCATAAAACCGAATCTTTGACATCTCCTTTTTAGAAATTCTTTCAATGCCATTGTTCTAATTTTATAAATTCTCATAAGAAATTAAACACAATTTACAAATTATTTTTTATTTTGGAAATATATATTTGAGCTATGCAGGATAGTTATCGAGCATGGAGCCGCAAAAGCTAAATTTAGCTATTTTATTTTCGCCCATTTATCTCACAGGATCCTTTAGAGTATTTGTGCAAAATCTATATATATAAAATCCTTTGTGTGTATGTACGCGATCGACCCACGCCTAAACCACTGAACGTATCGAAACCATATTCACACCATATGTTTGCTTAGTGCTGGGGATGGTTTATCTAAATTTTGAGCCAAATCGGTTTGATTTTATTTTTTATTTTATATTTAATTGATTGACAGATAAGATCTATAGAAATAGAGCCTCTAAAAGGGCCAAGCAAACAATACATTATCCCTACCCTGAAAGGTCAGGTCTTAAACAATGAAACCCTCTTAACAAAAGAAAGGGGTATACAGGTAGTCAGATCAAAATTTCAGAAACTTTTTTTTTTAAGATAATAAAATCTATTTTGAATACAGACATAATTTGTAAATTTAATTTTATATATATATAATCCTTAGTATGTATGTGCGTGATCGACCCATGCCTAAACCACTGAACGTATCGAAACCATATTCACACCATATGTTTGTTTAGTGCTCCAGATGGTTTATCTAAATTTTGGGCCAAATCGGTTTGATTTGATTTCACACGATTTTACATAATTAAATTAATTATTCTCAGGTAGAATGCCAATTAGGGTTTTAAAAAGGTTTATCTTTTCTTTTGTACCCAGGCAGACAATGGGTGTGAGTTAATTCATTGTTCTCAAAGGCCTTGAAAAGTATTATGATTATATTATAGATATATTTTGTTTTCCTAAACTTTAGAATTAAACTGTTTCACAGAAATACACCATTCTCTCTAAGTAAAAGAAAAATTTATATTATTAAATGTGATTATTTTATTGTTATTAGTTGACTAACCTGAGCCTGTCGGAAAGAAACATTCCAAATCTTAATCAATGTTTCTTATTATAAATACATTTCCCAGTATCTCAGTGCATTACATACAACGAATCATGGTGCATGCCTAGCATTACGATTGTTAGAAGAAGATTCGCATTGGGATACAACTCTTGCCTATGCTGCTCTCGGTTCATCGCCACATCAAATACGATGTTTGTTTGCCATTTTATTGACAACGTGTTTTCCAACTAACCTGCCTCAATGTATGAGGAAAATATAAGGCTTCAATGAGTGAAGATGTATTACATGCTCACGTAGAATTCGAGGAGATCCAGATATAAATTTCTCGCTAGAAATATATAATGAATCTTGATTAAGTTGGAAGATTTGTGCATGATCATTTCGAATCAACCACTAATTAAATTAGGGATGCCATCAGTTAATCGGCCAGTAAGTGATTTATTTAATCGCGATATGCAACGTGAACAATCGTGCAATGTTGATGGTTTAAATGCATATGTTCAACGCAAATGAACCAAAATTGTTACCAGAACAAAAACTTATGACAATATGCATGTCGCTGCTCAAGAAAGATGGTTTCTTTTTTTGGATGCACCAGGTGGAACAGGAAACATTTTTAATTTCGCTCATATTGGCACAAATGACACTCATCTGGAATTGCTGCCACTTTATTAAACGGAGGAAAAACAGCACATTCAACACTAAAATTATTATTGAACATTCAAACAAATGAAATGCTGTATGCTAACATTCAAAGAATTTTTGGAACTGTACCATAAATCAAATTCATTCATGTATAAGAAAATATTAGAAAGAGTAAATCATATGCTTCGTCGTTGAATTATTTAACCTATAATCTTCAAACTAACGTAAGAGAGAAAAAAGAGAAGAATGAAATGAAAAGAGAGAGGAATACTAGAAGTTTCACTTCCGTCGTGCGTAAGCTTGACACACTCAGAATTTTTATTTTGCTTTCGCAATGTGTTAGATTATTTCTTGAAGCTGATTTTTAATTAATAAAATACAGTATATTTAATTAAAATACAGTTGAACAAACTATATTGCAAACAAACTTTTGGCCGTCTCGAGACGCTGCTGCCGCCAGGGCCTGCCCGCCCGGAGGGCCAAAAAGGTGCAGATTTGGCGTGCCGGAGGCTTTTACGCCTGACGCAGCTTGTGACATATAGATCAGCTAAAGATTTATTTTTATTCTTTCAAATCGAAAAGAGCACTTTTTGAGAATTTTCTATATAACCAATCAAAAACACCACTTTTTTCATACACGTTTACAAATACTTCGTATGATAAAATAAAAATTAAAGGATCTATATTTTAAAAAGAACCGTGTTTGGTAGGCCCCTATTTTATTTAAATTGAATTCAAGGCTAAGGGGCCAGTAAGGGGAATATAAAAAGTTGAAATAAAGGATCCTAGTAACTTCATAGTTTTAGTTCCTCCCAAAAAAAGGAACTAAGTACTCGTACTAGTTACAGTTGCAAGCACTGTCATAACTATGCAGATACAACCAAACACAAAGGGCCCAATCTTTAGGAAGACTCTGAAAAAGGCTCCAGAATAAACAAAAACTCATAGTGAAAATCACAAAAGATTAAATTGTGGTATACTATTATGGGATTCTTGAAAGGCTATGACCAGAAATAAAAACTTAAGACCTTTTATTAAAATACTTGTTTATTAAAATGCTTTTCAAAAATAATAATAACAAAATGCTTTATACAAAGTGATATAAAATGATTTATATAATAAACGTAACTTGGGAATGTTTGTTAATCTTGAGTAGAAAAATACTTCTTGAAACTTGCTGGTTAAATCTTTGGTAAACATATACTTGATGAATCGTTCGTGTCGGATGGGTAAAAGTAACTGCCTTGTGATACTCGGAGAACCGTCTTTTAATCCGTCGCTGGTGGCGTTGTTGAAACGTGAGGCCAATCATAGGGCTGAAGCGCCGGGAACTTGGGGCCACACTGCTGTAATCCGGTTTAAGGGCGTTCTCTAATATAGATTAGATGCAGTTCGCTCTTTCCCCTACTCTCACATGCGCAGAAAGGCAAAAATATTTTCACTGCGTCGTTTCTCGGATCTGGCAACATTGCATTCTTACCGACGCTAAAAGACAAAGAATTAAAAAAAACACTTCATGAAACAGCTCAATGCGAAATTCCAGATGAGAACAGTATAGTTAGGTTGAGAGAATTAGCTAAAAATCTCAAATGCACCAGCTGCAGAAGTTTTTTAGATATGGAAAAATTGAGTGATTTTAGTGCGACGTTGCCAAGTCGCCATCTCTCACTTGCCATGCCATGAGAGAAAAAATGAAAACCATCAAAAGTACCTAACTTTTAACATTTTTCATACAAAACGAATACCGCTTGATACAATTATTTTAACAGAAAAATATTTGTTATATCTTCTATTTATTTAGCCAGAGATTATGATAACACAGATGTATAATATTTGTTATGCCTGTTGTAGATTCTTTGTGATCTTTTTGAGTTTGAAAATAAATAAAAAAAAAATTAATCGAAGTACTTGTAACTAGTTATCGTCCAGCTCTGCGCACACACATTACTATTTATTAAGAAATATATAGCATAACTCAGTGTTTCGCAAAGTGGGTGCAGCGGAAAAATGTCAAGTTTTGTGAAAATAATGCACCTACACACACATAGCTGAGAGTTATGCGAGCAGCAAGAGATGAGAGCAGCCTTATCAACGATTGCTCCAAATTTTGATCTCCTGTTCGCAGTTTAAGCAGGCTCACATTAAACATCTTTTCATATTACTAGGTGTGTAACTTTAAAATGCGGGTTTTTCCAATAGATGGACCACAAAGCCTATAGATTCTGACGCCATAACAATTATGTCGTTTTGTAGCTAAGACAGCAAGCTTCAAAACGGCATATTTGTTTAAACGTTTAAGAGTCAGTAGCATATTTTTAAAGGAGGTAAACATATCAAGTTTTGAGGCAAACAAAGAGCATTTGCGGCACTTGCTGATTTTCTTATTCAATCAGATGAAAAAAGCACATCGAATTCTTGTGGAAACATACGGTGAAGATACTCTATCTGTCGACACTTGCGAACGGTGGTTTAAAGGATTCAGAAGCGGTGATTTCAATGTCACTGACACAAAATCCTGAAAATCGACCGTTTCGTTTGAAGACACCGAATTGCTGCTGAAACCTGGCGAAACAGTTTATACAGATCGCTACCGACAACAAATAATTAATTTGAATCATACTTTGATCGAAAAACGACCAGTATTGATTTAATTATAAATAAATAGGTATTCAATAAACATCTGTTTTTCTTTGGGGTACCTCTAAAATTTCTTGATTTGGTTGGTGTACTTTGAACACAAAAAGTTTGCGGAACACTGGCATAACTCAAATATATATTTACCTGTTAAAATACAAAATTTTTAGGAAATCATTCCCTTAATGTATCTAAATTCTTAAGATTATCTTTAAAAAAATTAAAATTAATATTATAAATAAAATAAAAAGCATTTTCTTCATTTTTATGTGAATTGATTATTGATTTCCCCGTTTAGGAGTCTGGAACAAGCTCGAGTCAACGATCACAGGCATCATCCCAGCCCAATAAATCGGCGGCAAAGCAAGCTTATGCACCTTCCTACTGGACGGCAAACTAAAGCCAAACTTCTCGCTCTAGCGTATTAATGCTAGCCGCACTTTTGGCCAACCAGAGCCCCTAATTTTAGTGGGTGCCAACTATAAAGTGCTCTTTTTTATATATATATTCATTTATTTATATAAATAAAATTTTAATATGTTTATATAATTTCTTCCGGCTCAACGCCTCGCCCATTCTATTTTAAAAACAATTTTGTGCAAATTTCACTCATTGCTCGACATTCGTTGCATAGAAACACAAAATTTTTAGAAATAAAAACAAATGACATTTTTGGATTTGTGAATTTTTCAAATGTAAAAACGAAATTTTTTAATTTAATTTTTATTTTATTTTATGCATATTATGTTGTTGCAATGTGGTGATACTATTTGCTCAAATCCAAAAAAAAAAAACAAAACAAAATCAATCAAACTTAAATTAATTTATGGAAACATATTTATATATATGACATTTCTTTTTAAAAAGTGTTGATTTATTTATTTATTATTTTTTTTTTATTATTTTTACTTAAGAAAGGGTGGGAATGTTATACGGAAGTTTTTGTTATTTACTAAATATTGAGTTATTGCTCATTTTTTCTTTTCGTCTATCATATAGCTCTAATTTTGTATTATTTTTTTTGTGGAGCAGCCTATTAAAGTCAATTGAAAACAAAACAAAAACAGAATTCTTTTTTTTATTGTCGTTGACACCTACAAAGGGGCATCTGGGGCACCCTTTCAAAAAAATAAAATAAAAATTTCGAGAATATTTTCGTTCCAGAATTTATAACAGAAGTACCTATTTAAATCTTTGTTATTTATATAAAATTTCAAACGAATGGTGTCGCTATAATATAAAATTCAAATATTTTTTTTAATCCTTTGCAAATAATTAATTCTCTTGAGGGTTTCCTAGTGTTTTTTTTTTTATATATTTTTTTTTATTTTATTAATTTTTCGATCATAGAATATATGAATAGAAGATTTTGTATTAATGAAAATTCTTGGCTTTTTGCACGATCCATGTATGTTCGATTCCGGAAACTGTAGTATGAATCTTAATAGTGTTAAACTATGATCTATATTATCTCAAACATGTGTATTATATGTCTAGGCTAGAGTTATTTTGTAAGTCGGAATATCAGTCGAAATAACTTAAAAAAATAATATGATACAATATTAGTTTTAAATATTTGTATTATTTTTTCCCATAATGTATTTTCTATTAAATGAATTTTTGTAGCATGCATTAATAATTAACGGAATTTATGATATCACATTATTTTGTGATGTTTTAAATACCCAAAGAGAGACAGATGAAGAGTAAATAATAAGAAATAACTTAAATAATTATATAATAAAATAAAAATGGTCACCATACCACAATGTACAAAGCATTCACATTGTTTAACAAATTTTAAAATGTATTAAAAAATCATATTGAAAATTTGGATTGCCAGCAAATCTCAGCATTTGTTATTTGTTATATAATTATTATCAAATAGAAGATAGTACTTGACATCATCCACCCCTCCTTTCCCCGCTTCACTAAATTTATCTCTTATATTTTACATTCTACAATCCTCCATTGACTTGAATGTCAAACCAAACCGCTTCACAATGGTAAGTAAATATATCAACCTTCTAATAAAATGCTTTTTAAAATATTATTTTAATCCTTCTTTTTTCAGATATTTCCTACTTGGGAGTACTATTGCCCTCCCTGTTCCTACTGCATCTAATAAGGACAGTGTAAAGGGACCAATACAAAAATATTTTTAAATTACTTTTATTAATGTCTATCTTAAAATTACAGTGTTCAATCGATTAATCTGGAAGTAATTCCTAAATATGCTGAATTCCTTGTGAAACTTAAAATAAAAGGAATATTAGGTATTTACTAATATTTATAATCTTATTTTTACTATGTATATATGTCGGGCAAATATTTTACCTTCCTCAAGAAAAATAAATATTATAGTAATTATATATACCTCTAAAAAACTTCACAAAATGCATTAAAAAAAAAAAAAATAAAGCTGACGTGTTCTGATGTGGCCATCCACTTGACTTTACCATACAACCTGGCCCCCTCACTTATATTTAATATTTAATAATATTATTTATAATCATGTAGGGAGGGGGTTAGTTTTTGCATTTTTAGATTACTCTGGGCCCACTGATTATGTATACAAAATTTGGTTGAGTTTGGTACAAGAGCCTAGATTTTCATTTTTTGAATCTACACCCCGCCCCTCCCCCCATTTTGGGCAGTTAGTTTTTCCATTTTTATAGACTCCTGGGGGCACTGATTATGTATACAAAATTTGGTTGAGTTTGCTCAAATAGCCTAAATTTTTAATTTTTAACCCCCCCCCCCCCCCCCCCCACCAAAATCTAATCAGCTCTTAATCTCAATGGACCAAAACTACGTGTGAAATTTGGTTTCGATCGTCCGCAAAATTTTGGTAACGCACAGACTAACGGACAACCAGACCAGAATTTGATAACGCACAGATTAACTAACAGGCATTTTGACAAAACAATTATTATCTCGAAAAATATAATTTTCTCGATGTTCACTTTTTAAAGCTTTTTTGTAGAGCGAAATGCCATGGTTACCCTCAATTTTTTTAATCAAAATAGTTTCAGCCGTTTTTGAGATATTTCGAAAAAAAAGATGGAAAAAACCACTTTTTTCATGCACTTGACCATACCACTGTATGGTAAAGTAAAAATATATATTTGTTGTTCCTAACAAGGTGGATGAAATTCTATTAAAAGCATTTTGGACGATTTTATTTGTTTGATCTAATAAATTATGGTAAAAAAAATCGCCCCTTGTTAAGAACTGCATTAATTAATATCTCAGAAAATTTTTGCAGTAACCTGTTCACTCAATTTTTTTTTAATATCGGTATATTTAAGCTATATTAGAGAAATTTCAAAAATACTGATAAAACGCCCGGGATAAAGTAAAAAAAAATCTGCCTAAGTCGCTTATGAATTAGCCAAAATCTCTAAATTCAAAAGTTTATAATTATTTAATATAAAAGTCAAATGCCTATAGTAGTACTATAGAAAATCAAAAGAGATGGACTCTGGAGACCTTGAAACGTAAAAATTTATAAAAATCTCAACTTGTAATTTTTTTCACTAATTCAATATTTCCATTATTACTTCTAAGTGATTCTATTTGTTGGGTAATAAAAATAAAAATTGTTAAAATATCACCAGTAGAAAAATATAGTTTTATTTTCCAAAAGCCATTAGGCAAAAATATTTACCTTAAAGCTTGGAAGAATAAATAATTGATTGATCTTAAAATGAATTTGTCTGTCTCAATGGAAGAACATATTTCAAATAAATATAATATATAGAAAACTATTCTAATAATCATGATGTACTTTTTCTTATCATAATTAATGTAACATTTTGCTTTTAAATTTATATTTGTTCAATATATAATTTTACTCAGATTAGGGTTGAAGTATTTCGCTATCTTGGAATATTTTGCTAATTATTCATCTTTAATCTCACCGATTGCATAAACAAAAACATTTATATAATGAATGAAAAGATTTAAGCATCTTTTTGAGTGTCTTTTTTTAAAAAAAGATGGAAATTATTCAAAAATCAATTCAAAAAAGTAAATTTATTTATTAATATTATAGTCTTATAATATTGACAAATGAATTTACTTTAAGGACCAATCAAAGATTTTAGAGAAAATATTTTTACATTGCATATCAGAGAGGTTCGTCCCTTAGGAATCGAACCTAAAATATTTTCTCTAAAATCTTTGGTCCTTAAAGTAAATTCATTTATTAAAAACATTTATGCTTAGATGTGAGTAAAAGTGAATGTTTTGTCTCCTTTAAACGAATTTTGTCAAAAATTCAACGAACGCTCTAGGGTTCTTTAATTATTATCTTTTCCATTATGCTCACAATCTTTGTTTACTCATTCTATTTACTTATAAAATGGTATATCTCTCCCTATATAATTATCAGTTGAGATAATCAATTTAAAAATCTACTATCTCAAATAATTAAAATATATATATATATATATTTTTTTTACATTCTTGGCTGCGTGATTTTTCAATCAATACATATATAAATATTTGAAATTAATTTTTATTATAAATTAAAAATTTATGTCAACAAAAAGGACTGCATTCTTTCTACTCTGGGCCTAAATCATCACCGAGTAGAGTCCTAAAACTACTTTGTCTCAAGCACCCGCCTCCATGCGACTATCTCATGCCAGTTCTTTAACTTTTCTAAAAGCCTCTTATCCAATATCTTTCTTCTCTTTATCTTTCTCACTTGTCCCCTTAGCAATCGCTCGTTTCTTAAGGACGTTCCCTAACATAGCTCAGATGCAGTTCGCTCTTTCCCCTACTCTCACATGTGCAGAAAGGCAAAAATATTTTCACTGCGTCGTTTCTCGGATCTGGCAACATTGCATTCTTACCGACGCTAAAAGACAAAGAATAAAAAAACACTTCATGAAACAGCTCAATGCGAAATTCCAGATGAGAACAGTATAGTTATTTTGAGAGAATTAGCTAAAAATCTCAAATGCACCAGCTGCAAAAGTTTTTTAGATATGGAAAAATTGAGTGATTTTAGTGCGACGTTGCCAAGTCGCCATCTCCCACCTGTCATGCCATGAGAGAAAAAAATGAAAACCATCAAAGGACTTAACTTTTAACATTTTTCATACAAAACGAATACCGCTTGATACAATTATTTTAACAGAAAAATATTTGTTAAATCTTCAGTTAATGATTCTCAGTTTTTCAAAATAATTTCAAGAAAATTACGATTGTTATTTAATGAAACAGTCTCTTTAACATCAATAGGATAGGGTTCGCGTGTTAAATATATTTACAAATTTAGTGCCGCAAGGACTTTTGAAAAAAATTTCTACGTACAAAGGACACTTATAAAAATATATCTATTCAAAGATTTAAAAGGATTGCGAGAAAATCAATTTATTAGGGAACGTCCTTAACGTGTGTCGCATCTTCTTCCTAGCTCTTTTCTCCCTCAATTTCTTTCACGGTGTTTTCTTTACAAGAACTTTTTCCTTTGTTCTATTTACTCATTTAATCTAAACATTCTTCCATAGTACGACATTTCGAAGCTCTCCAAGCTCTTTCTCTCTGATTCTCCAATCATCCAGATTTCACATCCGTACATAGCTCCAGAGTGTACATCTTCCAATTTTCTAAAGTAATTGAGGAGGAGAATAATAATATTTGTTTTGAATTAAACCCTATTTTAGCTTGAATAATTTTAGATACAATTTCTTTTCGTCTCCTTCTCACTTAATTTTACTTCCCAGATAGTGGAATTCTTTATTATACAGCCTTCCAAGGGTGTTGATTATTGTGACCGTCTATCTTTACTGAAATGACATTCGCCTAATTTTAAATTACCGTCACATAAGAAGCGGACCAATATAATTTATAATTTTTATTCATCTTCAAATCATGATGAATAAAAAAAAATATATATACCTACAACAACAAAAATTAAGGTTTTTTTCACAACCATTGCAAACAACTCCAAATATTGATAAATTCTTTAGAGCAAGGTTCTGAACTTTAGAAATGTAATTAAACTTTAAAATTTTCTTGAAACTATGAATGAAAATTCTCAACAAAACATAATGCAATCTTAATCTACATCTTATTTTATTTATTGTATTTGACTAATTTTTACTTTATTTTCCCAACAATTTATTTATAACCAAATTGAAATAACTCATTTGAGAAAACAATTGATCCCTTAATTATTGGATATTTGTATTTTAAATATACTTAAAAATACATAATACTTAAAACTCAGTGCCGGCGGAAAACTGGCGCTCTAGCCGAGTTTTTGTTTGGCTCTCCTAAATTTGTAATTTAAGGCATACAATTATAAGCACTTGTCTGTTATATACATACAAGGTAGTGTGAAAGTCATTCTAACAAAATAATATTATTAATACCGTTCTATCGTTTACATAAATATTCTTTATTTATGACAATATGAAATTGGGCCCCCCTAAAAATCTGACTGTCGCCTAGCTCGCCGGCACTGACCATACTTTAAAGAACCCTTGATCTTAGATCATCTAGAAACAATCAACATTACTAGTACATTTTATCTAATTCTTTAATTTCCATTCGTTTCTTTATCTCAATGGTAATCAATTCATGGCACTTTAAGTCATCGTGATTTATATTAGGGGGTTTACATCACAATATACAAATTTACTTTGAACTTCATTCTTTTCGCTATCTACTTTATTTAATTATTTATTCTTTATATAGATATATATGGGTGTTGCCAACGGCCTTAGCCTTGATCTCATATGATCGTTGAAGCTAATTTGGCAAGGCTTATTGAGTGTATGTTTAATAACTTGTGCTCTTGGTTTGTTTCTCAGAGAAACTCCAATCTCAGTCTGGTTGCTTGTATCCTACTAGAATTAAAAAAATGTCTTAATACAGCGACAGCGAATTGATAAATGTCCACTAAAATACTTCGACTGTCCCATAGTTCGTCAAATTTTTGTAGACCTCTTAGTTATAATTAAGTCAAATTCCTCTTTCTTAAAATGAAAAATGAATTATAATTTGTATAAACTTCAATAATCTTAATATATATAAAAAGAGAAGGTGATGTATCTCTATCAACGCACAGCCTAAACCGCTTGACCTAGAAAGATGAAATTCGGAGTGTATATTCTTTTAACGATTTATGGGTGTGCTAAGAAGAGATTTTTTGAAATTCGAACCCTAAAGAGGGGAAAGGGCTCAAAATGTGTTTTCAGAGTTTTTCAAGTTCTCTTAAACCAGAAAAGATATCGATATGGGTTTAGTTTAGAAAGGTGAACCATTGAAATACAAAAAAATCTTATTAGAGTATTTTGCTCTATTTATCCCCGAAAGGAGATATTGGTAGTCATTTTGGAGTAAATTTTTGAAATTTTTAAAGTGCTCCAGCTCCTCGAGTTTTTAAGTTTTAGCATTCAAATTTGGTACATAGATTTATTAATGCTAAACCTCGGGGAAGATTTTTTTTATTTTTTTGAAATTTGACCTGAAATGAAAAATGGGTGATTTTTGATTTTGTGGTCTAAAACATAAAAGTGTTCGTATCTTTCTTGCCCTTGGACCAAACTCAACCAAATTTTGTATACATAATCTGTGGGGTACTAGAAGGCTAGAAATTAAAAAACTAACCACCCAAAATAAGGGCGAGGGTCAAAATATGAAAATTCTTGCCCTTGGACAAAACTCAACCTAATTTTGTATACATAAACTGTGGGCCTCTAGGGAGTTAGAAATGCAAAAACTGGGTGCGGGGGTGGGGTGCAGGGGACCCGGGGTGAGTGTAGCCCCTTGGTTAGCTTATTATTATTAGAATAATATTTATTTAAAAGAAAATACATTTTGGGAGTTCGGTTGTTAAAAGAATAAAAATGAAATTGAAATATCTATGGTTAGTCAAATTTACATTAGATTCCTATTATAATGATATTAATATAAGAAGTTGTACCAAAAAAGGTACAACCTCTCTAGTCCGAGGTGGATCCTTACATCTTGAAAAGAAGAAGAAATTTTAGGAATGACACGCACTTTCATCTGGTGAATTTACCCTTTGTCAACTTTTAGAAAGACTTTACCAACCGACATATAACTGACCCTAAGTCTCAAGTCAGGGATAAACGATGCGTTTCTTCGATTAGTCTCTAATTTAATTGCGAAAGAGGCTGTGGATGCGTTCGTGTTTTACGAAGGCAGATGGGCCACTATTATCAAATATATATCATTTATCTATATCTATATCATTGCTTGTTGAATATTCATGAGCTAGCATATTTTATCAACATATTACAGATTTTATCTAATTCAAATATAAAAAGTTATTTAATCCACTTAACTATAATTTAATCAAAAGTTAAAGCTAAACTTAATGATATTTCTCAACTATAAAATACAAATATAATTAAAGACTTATTAGTGAACTTATATGCATAATTTGCGCATTTGCAGATATTTTTCATTTTTATATTAAATACCAGACTTCTAATAATATTAATATGTAGTTCGATTCTTACTCCGACAAAATAAGTATTAAGACATTTTCATCTTCTTCTTCCGGATTTCTACGTCTGGCGACGCTTCTCCGTTCCCAATTTCCAAGTTTCGCGGTCCCAGACATCCACAATCTCGAGATTTCTGGAACTCATAGCCTCGTTCACCTCGTCCATCTAGGAGCCCCTGGGTCGACCTCTTTTTCGTCTTTCGGGGGGGATCCATTCTAGAGCCCTTTTTGGGATTCGTTCTTCGTCCATCCTTTTTACGTGTCCAAACCAAACTAATTGTTGAGACAATAAAAGAGTGTGTCTTCTGCTGGAATTATAAATTTTATTTATTTATAACGAGACTATAGTTTCGTTATAAATAAATAAATTTATAATTAGAAATTTCTCTTTATATTGTCTCCTTCAATATATAAAAATTCTGCTACTCTCGGCAAAAACTTTCATTTCAAACTAATTGTTTTTTTTTTAGGATTTCGTCAATAAGATCCCCGTCCATGTTCATTCGTTTTCTTATTTCTTCGTTTCGAACTCTATCGGTTCTCGTCAACCCACAACTTCTTCTTAGGAAATCCATTTCAGTGGCTAAAAGTCGGCCTCGGTTTCTATCTCCGATATCCCATACCTCTGCCCCATAAGTAGTAACACTACGAACGAGGCTGGTATAAATTTTCATTTTTGTGGATCTCCTAATCGTTTTGTCCCATAAAACTGAGTGCAAGGCCCTTGTTATCTTTCTACCCTTTATAATCCTTTCGTTTACTTCCATGCGGCTATTTCCATCTTTATTAAATATTACACCCAAATATTTATATTTTTCAACCCCCGATAACTTCTTCCCTTCCTCCAATATTAGGTCCGATATCATATTATTTCCTACAGACAAATATTCAGATTTTTTATAATTTATTTTTAAGCCCCCCTGGTTAAAAGCCTCATTTAGTTTCCTCACCATGTAGTCAAGATCCATTTCATCATTTGCAATAACCAGCCGGTCGTCCGCAATAAATATAATAGCATAGAAATTATACTTTCTCCGATTTGTATTCCCATATTGTTGCACTTTCTTGACCACCCGTGAAGAATACTATCCAAATAGATCTTGAAGAGAGCCGGCGATAGGCTACATCCCTGTCCCTGAGACCTTTTGAGATTTCAAACCGATCAGACACATTGTTATTTATTTTTATTTGTAAGGTGTTATCTTTATATAGATTTACAATAGCCTTGATTAATGTAGGGTTTATTTTTAGTTCTTCCATTTTTTCCCAGAGATAGTTAATAGGAACGCTATCATATGCTTTCTCGAGGTCTATAAAAGCAATATGTGTTTCCTGATTTCTTTGAAGTCTTTTGTCCAATATAATTTTTAGGGTGTATATATTATCTATTGTGGACCTTCCCGCTCTGAAGCCAGCCTGTTCTTCTGGTTGTTTATCCTTAATTTCTTTTTCTAATATATATGTGGAGGCGACTGTGGGTCAGTGGATAGAGTGTTGGGTCGCTGACTCGGAGATCGCTGGTTCGAGACCGAGTCTCGGCAGATCAGATATTTGCAGTCGTCTCCTCTTGGAAAGTAATGGCAACCTACCAAGAGTATAATTGCCAAGTGACCTCTCCAAATTAGCCGTTCGGAACCGGCGTTAAAAAGTAGGTCCCCTATATCTTTGTAAAACAACTAAACACACTCAGCACAGGTATATGTGGAGAGGCGCCGTCACCCGTTTCGGGTATGGCACTCGAAGAAGAAGAATATATAGGTGAGGAGCTTTGAGTAGATTCTTCCGATTAAGGGTATTACGGCAATTCCTCTATAATTTCCTGGATCGTTTTTATTAAGACATTTTATGGCCTGTAATAAAAAAAGAGAACAAAAAACATAACTTCGAAATTTGAAATTTCATTATTTCACTGATTTTTAAAAATGAACTTACAGTGGCATTTTGGGCGAACCCAGTCGCTGCCAGGGGCCTCAAAATGTTAGCAATTTAATAATAAGATATCTGGGTTAATTAAATATTCATTTTTGGTAAAGTAAAGAAAATTTTTCAAAAATTTTAATATGGTTCACCAAGAACCTACACCATTCTCCCTTAACAAAATTAATTTTTGGATTGAAATTAATTCATTAATTTTCTTCTCCAGTGTTTTATTTGGAATTTTGAAGCCCTGTATAATACTTATATATTAATACCAAAAGGTAATTATTATTTAAAATTTTTTTAAGTGAATGGAACAAGTGGGGAGGGAACATCGATGACGGTGGAGGAACGGAAATCGGTGACGGAAGCATGGATGGATACTGCAAGAAAAAATAATCTTGTAGTAATGGTTCAAATTGGCGGCGCACCACTTCCAGATGTAATCGAATTGGTAAAAAATAAATTGTTTATTCCGAATTTAATTTAATTTATATTAATTAAAAATTGAATGTAACAATACTAATTGAAGCGATCGTCACGAATGTACTTTGACTACACGTTATTAATGTTAGGATCAGGTATTTTTTTCTCGATTTAATTTCCCTTTAAGCAGTTAAGTAATGTTTTTCCCCAGTAATATCTCTTTACCAAGAGCATTTCGATTATAAATAAAAAATTTGATAAAGACGGATATTACTGGAATCTCGGAGGCCAAACATTCCGCATTAATCTACTCTAACCCGAAAAAGGAAGCAAAATAAAATAATTTAAGGTTTTTATGAATAAAAGAATAAATCAGTAAATGAAAGGCATTCTAAAAGTTTTAACTCTCATTAATAAACTGATGTAGCCATCCATATGGCTTTACCTTATATCTGCCCTCCTCCCTTTTATATTAAAATTCAAACAAATATATATAAATGGATTTTTTTTCTGGCTTTGGAATTTTTTTGTAATCGTCTCACATTGAGAAACTATCAATTTCTCGTGGATACGATCTCTTGAAGATTCAATAGAAAATTTTACACAGATCGATCAAAGTTTCTAGGACTTGAATTTTATTTTTGTGTATCATCCACACACATTTTGGCCCTCTAAAGAATTATTCACATCTATTTTTGCTTATAAGAGGTTCACAGTTCGGTTTTCTTATTTTCTTTGTTTAAAAATTTTATAATTTTAATTTTTTAACCCCACCCTATTTTTTGAGGCCGATTTCAACCAAAATCTAAACAGCTCAATATATCTAAATAAAAAAATTCAAATATCGTTTTGATACTCACATTAGTTTTTGAGCTAGAGCGTACCAAAATTTGATAAGTAATGTGTACTATTTAATATTTTGTCCCAATAATTAATATTTCTTTAAATATTTTTTTTATTTACTATATAAATCTTTCTTATAGTCCAAAACACCGGGTGTGTAGTGGGATTTAAATCAGTTTTTTTTCTTTTAAAATAGTTTTAACCGTTTTTGAAAGATTTCAAAAAAGTAAGCAAAATAAAAACTTCACGCACAATTACATTACAATAATTCACCATACTCTAAAAACCGTCTATTAATTACTTCACGCAAATTTCGTGTTTTTTTATCCCTCCTTCTTTTTGTGGTGATATCACATCTCTAATTTTTAATTTAGAGTTAAAATTTTGATTAAAACAACATTGACTTAAATCCCCCTCTTAAAGTGTGACATAATTTATTTATGACCTCGGTATCATAAAATAAAAGTTTATTAATAACGAAAAAACAGCTAATTTAGACCAATATATTAATTATCATTTCTTTTAGGCTCGGCATGCTGAAGCCCAGGGGGCTGATGGATTGCTCTGTTTACCGGAACTTTATTTTAAGCCCAAAACTCCTTCCGATTTAGTGAATTATTTGAAAATTGTTGGACAGGCTGCACCAAAAACCCCTCTTCTCTATTATCATATTCCCATGTTTACTGAAGTTAATAGTGAGTTTATTACCCAGCATCTTTTAATAAAATTTTGTATTTATTGATATATAATTGTTTATTATTATTATAGTTTCTATGAGTGAATTTTTAAAACTTGCTAAAAGTGAGATTCCAACATTTGCTGGAATCAAATACACCCACACCAATTTAGAAGAGGGCATGAATTGTTTACAAGTTGACAAGGATTTGAGTTTATTTCTTGGCTGTGATATGGTAAGTAGAAAATACTCTGACTTTTACTTTGTACTATATAGATAATATGATTTTTGTTTGTTTTTAGGTTCTATCGGGAGCTTTTGCCCTTGGATGGGATTCAGCTATCGCTACAACTCTTAATATGCTTCCCCAACCGAGTCTAGAAATATTAAAACTTATCCGTGATGGAGATGTTGCTCGCGCTAGAGAGGAACAACTCAAACTTAACCGAGCTATTAGAGAACTCACCAAAAATGGTGAATATTCAAATGAAATTAATGAAAAAATAATTTTTCTTTTGCTTACTTTTCAGTATATCCTACCTATATAAAAAATTAATTGAATTTTAATATGGTAGAATGATTAAGATAGTTGTTTCACCATATCGGTTTTCTTAGGATTTTTTTGAAATTTAGATAGATTATTATTTAATAAATTTCTTCCAGAACTTATTATTTAAATACTTCTGTATCGATTGGTGGCAAAACGAAATTTATGAACAATATGGTTCCGGAGATATTAAATTCCAAAGATAGTTTTTCAGACTCTTATTCATTGCACTATACGGGATATCGGAAAGTTTACATACATATTTAATTATAATTAAGAAACTCTTCTTACGATTGTTATTTATTTGTTATTAAAAACTAAACCAACATTAAACAATAATACATTTTTTAAGAAAATTTTTGTTCATAGTTACAACACAGTTTCTGAGATAATAATGAATAAATAATGAAAAATGTATAATGAAAAATTTACACTAAAAACAAGCTGGCAACAACGCATGTATTTAACCTAAAAAGTGCGTTATCTTTAGTACTTTTTTGGCGTTTTTTCGCTTCATCCAGCTTTCAATCGCTTATTAAGAACTTTTTGTTTTATAAATCGACCTTAATAATGTATTTTATCTGTCATTTTTCTATGATAAAAATATTCAAGCTCGGACAATGTTGCCAGATTTGTTAAACGAGCACGCGGGATTGGCTAGTAGTGGTACATAAACAGCAAAAAGTTTTGAGCTTATGAATTATGAATCCTTATTGTCTGTTCTCTATACATGCTTAACTTTTTGCTAGTATTGTCGCAAAACTACCTTAAGTGTACATTTTGGCTAATCTTAAAAAATTTAAATGAATTTATTTTTACCAAGCCGCCAATGTTTCTTAAAATTATCCACTATTTCAGGGCCGATTGGTTAATAAAAATAATAAACGTTCATTTTGCAATGATAGATTTCTTTGGAAAATTATGAGATTGTCTTCTACTGAATCTGAGATGTTATGGATAATTTTTATTAAACGTTACAAACAGTTGTATTCACTCACCATTTTTAACGATTAAGATTAGATCTTTGAGTAAAGTTTTTACGCGTGTAAATATGTGAGATTGGTTTCACAATAAAGATTATCCACAACAACGTGGATTCAGTAGAAGAAAATCAGATGAATTTCCAAAACAATACAAATTAATATTTTTGTAATATTTTTTCTTCAACATTAATAATTTTATATACATATATAATTCTCTACACCAGTGCTTCTTAAACTTTTTGAATTTTTGATTAATTGGAACCCAAGTCAATATCTCACGCCCCCCCCCCCCCCCCCCAATTTTTTTAAAATTCAGATTGGTTAAAAAACTATAATTTTGAATTTCGTATATGCATACACTTACAATGCATGCGTTTACTAAGGTTAACAGTAAAAGCGTGAAAAAATAAACACGGTTATTATGTTTTGATCGAGGTTTCCATTAATGAGTGTCTGTTATAAGCAGTTGGAAATATATTATCATTTCAACATTTCAATACATTATCGAGATTTTATAATTATAATCCAAGTATTTAAACTTATTTAACAATAATAATTTATTTGTTACATTTGCGAGTCTTTTCAGTCCCTCTGCGGGTAATCTATGGCCCCCTTGGGGGCCGCGGCCCACTACTTTAAGAAGCATTGCTCTACACAATATAGAACAACAATACACATTTTTATTAAGAAATATTAAATTTTATTGACTAATCCGATCTAAAGATGGAGAATTTGATAATTTTCTTGACATTCCCAGTATGATGAGATAAATTAATTTAATTTTCCTTATTTCTAGGTGGTTGGGTTCCAACTATGAAAGCTTCGATGAATTTAATTTCTCCTATCGATTGTGGAGAACCTCGTCCACCCCTTCGAGCTTTGACAAAAGAACAATTGCAAGAAATGAAAGTGGATTGGGAAAAAATAAAAAATGATTTCTATTAAAAAAATAAATACAATTTAATTAAAATAAAAATAGTCTTTATTTAATTAAAAAAATAAAACTTATATAAAAAGTTATTCGAAATTCTCTTCATAACAATCCTGTAGTTGTTTTAACTGTTCAAGACTTTCTCTATATTCGTCCTCGTCGACATTATATTTGAAAAATCTATTAATATTGAATTTATATACAGTTTTATGTAGACTTTCTAACATAGAACTAATTTCCTTAGTACTATGAAGCCCGGCCATCACTGGCAAGTTGGCTTTATCTAAAAAAAAAAAAAAAATTACAAATTATTTTCTTTATAAATTTTCACTATACAGGGTGATTCATAAGTCCAGGTTTTGGAGGTAGATGGAACTACAACCATGTCGGACACAGCGGAAGTACTCAATCACTGGATAGAGGATCTCTCTAAGTTTTATTCTTAATAAACTCTGTAGCGTACTTGTAGATTTAATCTTTAAACAAAAAACATGGCTTTCATTTGTGAAAATATAGCTTTCTCCTTTCTGTTGAAAACACGCTCGAATTGTATTTCATGTAGGTGTTCTGTTTGATATTTCGTACGATAACTTAAGGACGTTCCCTAATAAATCGATTTTCTTGCAATCCTTTTAAAACTTTGAATACACATATTTATAAGTGTCCTTTATACGTGGAAATTTTTTTCAATAGTCCTTGCGGCACTAAATTTATAAATATTGATCATTGAAATTTGCATATTTAACACGCGAACCCTATCCCGATTGATGTTAAAGCGACTGTTTCATTAAATAACAATCGTAATTTTCTTGATATTATTTTGAAAAACGGAGAATCATAAACTGAAGATATAACAAATATGTCCTGTTAAAATAATTGTATCAAGCGGTATTCGTTTTGTATGAAAAATGTTAAAAGTTAGGTACTTTTGATGGTTTTCATTTTTTCTCTCAAGGCATAGCAAGTGAGAGATGGCGACTTGGCAACGTCGTACTAAATTCACTCAATTTTTCCATATCTAAATAACTTCTTCAGCTGGTTGCATTTGAGATTTTTAGCTAATTCTCTCAACCTAACTATACTGTTCTCATCTGAAATTTCGCATTGATCTGTTTCATGAAGTGTTTTTTTTTTATTCTTTGTCTTTTAGCGTCGGTAAGAATGCAATGTTGCCAGATCCGAGAAACGACTCAGTGAAAATATTTTTGCCTTTCTGCGCATGTGAGAGTAGGGGAAAGGGCAAACTGCATCTGAGTTATATTAGGAAACGTCCTTAATTATACTGTCACAACAGAATCAATTTATCAAATTCTTACACGCAGAAATCTTTGTTTTCCCCAGTGCTTCATTTTCATTAAGAATGTCTCAAGAGGCTAAATCTACAAGTAGGCCACGGTCTTTATTAATAATGAAATTTGGGAGAGATGCTGGTCCGCTGATGTGATAACTTCTGATGTAACCTTCATGATTCCTATTTAAAAACTTAACCAATATAACCCCCGGAAGAACTTAGGAATCCCGGTGTATTTATATATATGTTTATAATAATGACCTGTTGTTGAGCTGTTATCAATATCTTTAAGAATTTTCGGAAACGGTCTTTCTAGTTTCAAAAGATCTTTAGATGTGCTCACATTTGAGACTGCATAATTAAACGAACATTGCATAAACCAAGTGTACATCTCCTTAATAGTTAAACATTTATAGGCATAATTACTATTTGCCGAATATGGTTCATTTCTTGATATTGGGCTAAAATATAATAATAATATTTATTAAATTATATTTAACACGTTTAAAAAAACATTGGATCTTACTTTCTAAGTTTATTTTCGGGGATTCCTCGAAGAACAATTGATTGCATCCACATATCGCCCTCTTTACTTAGACTACACGAGGGGGTTAAACTTTGCCAGTAGGGTCCTTCCCAAGTTTCTAGTAAATTAAAGAGATAATTGTTGCCAATGGGGAAAGGTATCTGAAGACTTGCGGCAATCGCACGTCGTCCCAACCGAGACATGTTGTTTGTTAGCTCACTGAGTGAGTCTGAAGAGTTTCGAAGTCGATATTTAAGGGTAATTGTATCCAAAGCTATCGCCAAGATACTACTCGTATGGTAGTCTAGATCTGCCTATAATTTTTCTATTTATTAAAACTTGAATAAATATATAAAAAAAATTATAATTTCAAAAATATGTTTAACCTTGTAATTTATATTAGAAAATTGTCTTGGTTCACCTAAGTTTCTCCAAGTTTCTGAAGCTAAACTAAGTGGTACAAAGAGTGAAGCATATTCTGATAAATCAGCAAAAAATAAAGCTTGATTTATACTTTGGATGACACCTTGAATTGGAGTTTGATTCGGTATTTGTGCTCGGGCTACACTAAATACTAGCCTCGGTTTATTGTCATATTCGTCAGCTAGATGCTGTAAACATTTTGAAGTTAATCCTGCAAATCCGTCCAAACTATCTCCTAAAATATGAAATCCCTAAAAAATTAATACAAATGGTTAGTACATAGTCTTAGGATTTCTTAGGATAATCATTTACTATAAAAATAAATATTTTACTTGTATATTATCACATTCTTCAGCATATTGTCTGATTCTATCAATTACATCTTCACTAAGGGACTGTTCATTCCACAATTCATATCCTAACTGATAGTTATCGAAAGGCTTAGAATCGTCTTCATGTAAAAAAGTATTAGCAATATTAACTGAGCGGGGATGGAAGCGAGTTTTCAAAATATCCGGCCAGACTTTTACCTCTGAATCGAGATCCTCAACTAAGGAATAAAATTAAAATAAATAAATAAATAATAGCTTAAGGATTATAAATATCGTATAGCTGAAAGAATACCTGTATCTTCGATTGATGGCGGGTTTTCTAATTCAGCTATGTATTTGCTTTTTTCCTCTTTTGGATTTTCAATTCTCTCAATCTGAAATTAATTTTAAAAAGAAATTAAGTTTGCTTTCTATTAATTAATAATTTGAGTTATAGTATTCTAGCAACATGCCCATCAGTTTTTCAAATCCCTATTGCCTTTTTTTCTTAAATAGCAAATTTCTTTTGAATCATGAAATCAACATTTCATTTAAATAAGGTTGTCGTCTGCTTGATGCAAATAAACATATACATATCATATATATTTAATTAGAAATATTCTATCTTTTATATCTCATGGGTTGAAATAACCAGATTATGTGGATAAATTCGTTTTGTTGTTATAGTAAGCTGGTCACTCAACAAATGACTCATTTATAATTATTATATATATGCAGGCCCGTGCCTGGCGGGGTTCCGCACGCAGGCGTTCAAATAGCCAGGGATTTTTTTTATGAGATTAAAATATGAAATTTGTAAAAAAAAGAAATTTCAAATCTTTAATAGTTTTTTTTTTTTTACAAATTTCACAAAAAAAAATCCTGGCGATTTGATGCGCCTGCGTCTGGCTACAATGAACACCAGGCACGGCCCTGCATGTATGTATATGTTTATAACAAATATAAATGAGTCATTTGTTGAGTGATCTGGTTTCCACATTCGTTTGTTATGTGGCTAGCTTGCTATTACGACAAAGTGAATTCACCTACATCCAATAGAGTATTCCCTGGGAAATAACAGAGAAAATAATTCTAATTTAAAAGAGTGATGATGGTCAAACATTTGAAACTATAGTCTCTAACAAATAAATAATATATTATGTATATTTTTATTTGCATCAAGCAGAGTACAACCTCATCAGGCGCGGATCCAGACCTCTGATTTGGGGGGGGGGGGGGGGGGGGGCGGGCGTATAAGATCTACTTTTGATCTCGGAAGCGCTTAAGCTTGGTCTGCTATTTAGGTCTAGACGCTATTATACCCCCAGTCAACTTCTTACACTGTATAAGACTCAAATTCCGCCCTGCCTCGAATATGGCTCTCATCTGTGGAGAGGGGCCTCCAAGCATTCTCTTGCCACACTGTATGCAATTCAGAAACAAGCAATTAAACTAATAGGAGACCCGGCCCTAACAAACCCACTCGACTCCCTGGCTCACCGAAGAAACGTTTGTGGCGACGGGCGACCACCTTTGGACAATATCAACAGATGCATTTCTGACGACATGTCAATGACCTTCGGCAACAACAATTAATGCATCAATAGGTATTGTTCCCTCACACATTAAGACACCAAACAATGGCTACCTGCACAAAAGCCATAACAAAGAAAGCCTTTCACCCACAGGCTCTCAAAGGACATTGTTCCCTTTCTCAAACGCAATTAGCAGGAAACTCATTTGCCCTCATGCAGAGACACAAAGGGTCCCATTCAAACCAGCCCAAACAATAGAAGGCCAGTGACCTCCTCCCCACAGCTCAAGTAACCTCCCGGAAAAAACAACACGCCTCCAAGCCTCTCCATTGGCTAAGACCAGTAGCAGAGTAGCCAATAGGGAATCAGACGTCTCTTTTACCCCTAGACGCAGCAACCAATGAAATTCACCACGCCTGGAGGACCCCCCCCTGATGTCCGTAAATTTGATATAAAAGGCCAGGCGCGGATCTCCAGATCAGTTATCAAGTTATCAGCCATCAGTTACCAGATGAGTTAACCAGTCAAGCAGTGAGTCAACAGCCAGAACAGTGCCAGCGATAGAGACATGGTGGAGGCCTCGATCAGGCACTAGTATCGATTCGAAACCAACTTGAATATATATTCTAAACTTTTGTAAATCAAAATATTAAAGGAAGCTTTGTCTTGAGAATTATTTCACCCCGAAATATGCCTCCAGCTCACGCAACCCCTTCATGTTTCTGCCCTTTCCCTGTACTACAGATACTGTCATGGTGTCTGTTCAGTCGAGCTGAAATCAATTACCCCCCCCTAATGCCCTCTTTGCTAGAAACACGCGGTTTTCGAAAACTCAGCACCCCTTCGCTGTCAAATTGGATAAAACCCAAACCAACGCTTTCGCCTACACTTTTATCCCTATGACCTCCAGAGACTGGAACTCTTCCCATCGACTTATAACCTACAGCTGTTTAAGACCCGTATCCACAGATTCCTTCAGCTCCTACCCAGCCCATAAAATCCCTCTTCTTCTTTTCACGATGGAGGAGGCCAACCCTAGGCCTTAAGGGGATGTACCTTTTTGGTGTATCTCCTCTCACACCAATATCATTAGAAGAAAAAAACAACCCTCGAAACTTAAAAAAATACGATCCATACTCTCTTAAGTTTTTGAAAGAATTATATAATTTTTAGAAATTTCAATTGAATAATACCTTATCCTCAGGCCAGAGTATATTTTCCTCATTGCATGCTTGTTCAGGATACAATTCCCCTAAAGTTGATAAATGCTTTAAACTTCCTTTTAAATCAACTAGAACTAACCGGGGCGTAAAGGTAACTGCACACTAAAAATTTAATATTAATATTTTACCAAGTTATGAATTAAATTTTTAATTAAAATGTAAATTTGGGGCTTGTATTACCAAGTTATTTTGTCCTTCTCGAAAAAGTATATCATGATTGATTTCAGACTCAGATTCAGAATCATAAGAAAAACTTGATTCCTAGGAAAAATATAAAATTTTATTTATTTATTTATTTTGATAGAAGGGTTAATATAATATATTTACTTGGATATTCCACCAATGTGCGCCAACATAGTTGGAATAATGGCCTAACTGTAATGTTATAATTTCTTTACCATTTGACATTTTAATTTATTAATTTTATAAAAAGATGAAGAATAAATCACTAAAATAAGTAATGAACATAAACCGAAAATTGATTTGATCTTTTTATTTCAATAATATGATAAAATAGATATGTAAATGCTCGCATGCCTTGAGAAATGTCAATCTCAAATTTGAAGGATTTTTATTTATTTATAGAACTCACGTGTTAAAAAAGGAAATTTAATTTGATCTCTGGACGCAAGAGGGCTCTGGTGTTTCAACGTGGGCGGCTCTTGAAAGAAAAGTCAAAATTTTAAATATCGTTTATTTCACTCACAACAATGCAACCAGAAAAGTCTTAATTTACAATAATCAACCATTAAATTAAAGGAATTTATGTTGCATAAATGATTTTATATACAATTATAAATTAATTTAAATAGGTAAGTTTAACAATAACTTTTACATTATATCATTAAGTATATACTTATATATATATATCTACTCTTATTAAACGTGTGACGATGAAATCAACAGGCGTATTCAGATGGGGATATCTGTGATGACGAAACTAAAACAAATTTGGCAGGATAACAGCCTAACTATCAATACTAAAAAACTAATAGTTAAATCACTGGTCTTTCCTGCCATGTTGTATGCGTCAGAAACATGGACAGAAAAGGTCAACCGCAGAAAAATTGATGCCTTCGAGCTATGGTGCTGGAGGCAAATGTTACGTATTCCCTGGACAGCGCGGCGAACAAACGTCTCGATTCTTAAGCAAGTGCGGGCTGACTAGCGTCTGTCAAGTATTGTGCTCACAAAAGGGTTATGAAATACTTTGGCCATCTTACTCGTGCCAGTGGGGGATCCGGGGGTGGGAGGCGCGGCTGGGTTGGGGCGGAGTGGGGGTGCAGTGGCGGGGGCGAGGTGTATGGTTTCGGGAGGGGGGTCAGAGATTACCGTGCATCGCTCGGTGGCTCCAGGTACTATATATATACTATATATCCGTTATTCTAAAATAGAATGAATTAGCATATTTATATTTAATTCAAATCAATAATTCTTTCAGATAATACATTTTATATAAGTAATATATTAATTATTTTTTATAAACTAAATGACAAAATGAAAAATCCAAGAACAAGGCAATCTAAATTTTTAGTGATATTTATTTACAGTTTCACATCTTGAAAAACGATTCTGCCTCATTTAAATTTAAAAATAAACTGACACGTTCATCTGATGTGGCCATCCACTTGACTTTACCAGCATACAAAACCTGGCCCCTCGCTTATATTGAATATTTAATAAAATTATTTATAATCATGTGTAGGGGGGGTTAGTTTTTGCATTTTTAGACTTCTGTGGACCCACGGATTATGTTTACAAAATTTGGTTCATAGACCTATATTTTCACTTTTTGGCCCCCCCTTTTTTTTGGGTGGTTAGTTTTCGCATTTTTAGTCTTCTGGGTCCCACTGATTATGTATACAAAATTTGGTTGAGTTTGGTACAAGGGCCTAGATTTTCATTTTCGACCCCCCCCTTTTTTTGGCGGTTAGTTTTTGCATTTTTAGATTTCCGGGGGTCCACTGATTATGTATACAAAATTTGGTTGAGTTTGCTCAAATGACCTAGATTTTTAATTTTTAACCTAAAATCTAATCAGCTCTTAATCTCAATGGACCAAAACTACGTGTGAAATTTTGTTTTGATATTCAAACTAGTTTTTGAGCTAGCTCGTCCACAAAAATTTTGGGTACGTACGTACTTACTAACAGAATAACAGACATTTTGACAAAACAATTATTATCTCGAAAAATATAATTTTTTCGATGTTCAGTTATTAGGGCTTTTTTGTAGAACGAAATTCCATGGTTTCGCGCAATTTTTATAATCAAAATAGTTTCAGCCGTTTTTGAGATATTGTATAAAAACCACTTTTTTCATGCACGATTACAATACTTGGCCTGTATGGTAAAGTAAAAATAATTTTTCTCCTGACTGCCTTGTCCTAGAACCCTTTATAAGATTATAAATTACAGTCACAACATCTTTTAAGTCAATATTAATTCATTTTTAAACTCGGATATGAAATGTGGCTAGAAAATCAGGAGCTCTTGTAATAACATGTTCAAATTCAAGGAAACTTAATTTGCCATCGCCATCAACATCCGACTCTTCTACTACTTTATCGCACACTTGTTGAACTTCTTCGTTAGTTAACTCATTTTTGGTTAATAAACGAAGCGTTTGTTCAAGATCGGTTCTACCTAGATGTTGATCTCCATCAAAATCTAAAAAAAGATTATATACATTAAATTCTAAAAATATTTAAAATTCTGTTTAGTTTGAAGTGTGTAGTAAGAATGCAGTTTACCTCCCCCATAATTTTGGAATTTTCCGGGTGTTTTGAGGGTGCTGAAAACGAATATGATAGTTTTTATTTTGACATACAGGGTATGGTCAAGTATTGTAATCGTGCATGAAAAAAGTGGTTTTTTCCTTCTTTTTTTCAAAATATTTAAAAAACGGCTGAAACTATTTTGATTAAAAGAATTGACCGAAACCATGGCGTTTCGGTCTACAAAAAAGCCCAAATAAGAGAACATCGAAAAAATTATATTTTTCGAGATAATGATTGTTTTGTCAAAATGTCTGTTAGTCTGTGCGTTACCAAATTTTTGTGGACGAGCTAACTCAAAAACTAGTGTGAATATCAAAACGAAATTTTACACATAGTTTTGGTCCATTGAGATTAAGAGCTGATTAGATTTTTGGTTCATATCGACCCAAAATTAAGGGGGATGGAGGGGGTTAAAAATTAAAAATCTAGGCTATTTGAGCAAACTCAACCAAATTTTGTATACATAATCAGTGGGACCCCAGAATCGAGCCGCATCCATTGAAGTGCTGGGCCGCATGCGGCCCGCGGGTTGGACAGCCCTGCCCTTAACGAAGGTGGTGTCGTAGCTCCCATATAGCATTAGCATTATATTTATTAAGTTTTCAAAACGCCATATAATATTCATTCTTCTTTCATACTCGCACTAGGCTAAACAAAATAGAACCCATCCGACCTGAATATATGGTATATATAAACTGCATTCTTACCACTATTTTCATTATCGATGGATAATTCAATTAAAGAAAAAAAACGTTCACCATTACCATAAATTTTAAACGCATAAAATACTTTGATGTCTCGAGGTGCTTGTGCGCTAAAAACCGATAAAAGATCGAGAAAATCTTCAAACGTAAGATTTCCTTTACCATCTCGAGAAAAGACTTGACACATTCTCTTTTTGAAAGGATTTTCCTAAATCATTAGATTAATTCATTAAAATTAATCAAAGGTTGATCAAATAAAAAAATTGAATTAATTATACCCACTCTCAATTCAGGAAGTTCAGTTATTTTTTCCAAAGGCACCCTAATGGTAATTGGTTCAGTGCCAGTCATACTTTTGGGTACTAAATCCGGTGATACTTCACGAAATCTTTTATGAACTCTATAATTAAATACAAATTTGTTAGTAAAAATAATATTTTACTGGATAATTTTAATCATTACTAATAAGTTGTTGTAGGAAATAAGGACAATAGCTTATGGAAATATTTTTTATTTTTTACCAACTTTTCGTCAACTTTGATGACTTCCTCAGGGCTCAAACAAATTAACTTCTTAGCATATTTGTCATTTTATAAATAATATTCATTCTTAGCAAAATATTTTCCTCAATCTATTCGATGGCTGACTGGCCTATGTGTTTGCTAAGAATGAATATTATTTATAAAATGACAAATATGCAAAAAGTTAATTTGTTTGAGCCCGAGAAGTCAACAAAGTTGACGAAAAATTGGCAAAAAATAAAAAATATTTCCATAAGCTATTATACTTATTTCCTACAACAACTTATTAATTTAATCGATAGACATAAATAATCAAAATAATTTAATCATTACCTTAAAATTTCTTTACGCGTAAAAAAAGTACAATCCTGAAAAAAGTTCAACATCATATAATTTTTTCTTAATTAAAACTATTTTTCGATTATTTTGTTATTTTAGTAGTTGGAAAAAATAAAATAATTTAACAATCTAAATATTAATAAACTACTTTATTTTATATTCTCTATTTATATTTGGATTTAAATCAAAGAAAGTTTTTAAATTAAAACAGATCAAATCATAATCTAAGTAATTGTTTTATTTTTTTAGGGTATTTGAAATATAAAGAAATAATTTACTGGACATAACAGCCAAAAAGCCTATATAAAAATAGAAGAAATTACAAATCATATCAGGTAAACTTAAAAAATAAATCAGATTTCTATTAGTACATAAAGAAACCCTCAGAGCCTTTTTAATAATATTTTTTGTTTCACATAGCTAATATAAGAGTTTGAAAATTTAATTATTAATTTCTCAAATGTTTAATCTAGATAGTCACAAGTAATTGCATTGCCAAACAATGAATAACTTATTAAAATTTAAAAGGCTTTTTGGCATGAATAGCAAATTTGCTTAATTTATAAGGAATAAATCAAAGAGTGCGTCTCCTGCTTGAAATAAATAAGAAAATAAGTACATACCTATATGTACTATAAATAAAAAACTATAAATATTTTATTAATTTAATAAAATATTTACATATATGTACTTATTTACATTAAGTACTAGTCGCGCTTTTTGATTTATTTCTTTAAGATAAATTATTTTTGGCTTTGCAATTAAATCTAAAAATTTAAATTAAATATAAGTATTTGTTAGTTTTAAAAATCTCATGTATGAAAATTTATTCAAATTTTTAAAAATCAAAAGAATTTTATTTTATTTTTAATTAATGTTTTATGAACTTGTTTCTCATGTAAATCTATTGAATGATAAAGAATTTACCTGGTAATCGTCTAATTGTTCTTCAGTGAAAGTTACAATTTTATTTCCCATAATTCTATCCTATTCAATGCTTAACATTGATATCAAATGCAGGAAAGAAAGGACAACGTGGGGGTTCTTTAATGAATTGCCTTTCACACATTCACCCTCGTTGCCTTGGCAACGGCAGGGTGTGGTTCTGACGTTAAATATACCATGACCCAATTTTGCTGAATTCAATTAAGTAGAAAAGCAATCAAACCATTTAGTATAGGTATAAGATCTTATTTTCCATGTCGAATTGGAAAAGTATCTTAAATCGTTAGGGACTTTATTATCCATCCATTTTATTAATGAAAAATAAAAATAATTAAACCATCTTTAAGAAAAGATTAGACTTAATTTCACGTACGCCTGGTCTTTGTTCCGGCAGCACCTTGCCCTTGTTGGCCGATTTTTGGGGTTCCCAATGGAAATTCAGGACCTTCCCAGCTCCTTAATCTCTACGAATGTGCGACTAGCCAAAATTGGGTTAAGGGTCATGGATCTTTAATTTATGAGTCTCCCTCCCTACTATTTTGATGGCTGATTTTTGCACCATTAGTTCCGCAGGCTAAAAGGACTAAAAGAATAATATAGCAAACAAACAAACATGTAAAAAACTTCCTCTTTTATACAGGGTGTTTCAGGAGGAATAGTAAATATTTTAGGAGGTGGTAGTATAGACGAATTGCAATAAAAAATGCCATATAACATGTGTCCAATTTTTATTGAGTACAGAGATACAGCTGTTAGTATGTAACCCAATATCGGCATACTCAGCATGAGTAAATACGTGCGGCATGTTTACACGCTACAGTACAGTAGACTTGGCCAACAAATTACAATGAAAACTTCAATGTAAACTAAAGCACAACTTCACAACTTGAACATCAACACTCTACTGCTGAGATTCGATAAATACGCCCATAGCAACCCAGCTGTATCTCTGTACTCAATAAAAATTGGACACATGTTATATGGCATTTTTTAATGCAATACGTCTATACTACCACCTTCTAAAATATTTACTATTCCTCCTGAAACACCCTGTATATATAAACGATTAATTTTGCCTCTTATAAAGATCTAGAGTGGAGTAAATAGGAAGTGAAAATCATAATATAAAAGTTGTTCGAAAAAATGTCTTTATTTATCATTTTTTTATTCAAAAATATTTTCTTATTATTTGAATGATTAACATTTGTAAATATACTTAAAAGAGTATATGTTAATAAAAATGAAATTAAGTAGCCCTATAAATCCGCTATAGATTAATTAACAAATATTCAACAAGAGATGCATTTTATAAAAGATAGAGATCAGATTTTAAAATATTTTGAGTTAAATCCGATTCCGATGTGTTTAGATTGGATTCTATATCGTTTGCTAAATCTGGAAGGAATTCATTTTCAACAAGTAATTTGGCTGAAATAGGATCCAAAAAAACTGCCATCGGATCATCTGGATATAACTCTTGAGACTGGGTTTCTTGTTCACTAGTTGGTTGCATGGGAGGATCCAAAGGTGGATTAGCTTCTTCTTTTCCTGTTTGTTGTTTTTTCTGATGGCGTTTAAAATGTCGATTCAAACAGCTTGCTCTTACAAAACGTTTACTACACAAGGTACAGACATGATCTCGTGTAGTTGAATGCCGATATAACTGATGATCCTTGAGAGCTGCTAAAGTTGCAAATCTATTTCCACATTGTTCACAGATGCAGTGTTGTTTAGGCGATGTTGCTGAACAATGCCTCGTTCTCTGGTGTCGACGCAAATTGAACATGGTCACGGCCCGATAGCCGCATTGTTCACATTGGAAAAAATTGCCTGGAGCTGATTTACCATGGACAAGAGCTTTATGACTCTCTAAAGAAGAATGCTCTTGATAAATGTTTGGACATAAATCGCAAGGCAAAACACGAAGACGGACCAAAGCAGCTTGGTGGCCAACAGTTCTCTGATGACGGGTGTATAACTTAAAGGAATGGAAATCTTTAGAGCAAGGACGACATTGCCATGGTTTCTCTCCTAGAAGTCAAACAAAATTATGAAAAGTAAGAATTATTTAAAAATAAAAAAATTACGAATTTGATAATCCCCGAGCTCTAAAAAGCATAAAATAATAATTCGTCAATAATAATTGGCGAAAATATCTACCTAAATTTTGCTTGCTGAACAGTTTTTGTATTCTCATCCTGATTTCAGGTGTATTTGATAATTACAATTTAGAAATTGTTTCATGCTTTTTAAGAGCACTGGTGGGTTTTTCTAAAATCTTAATTTTATTTTTATTTCAACATTTTTTAATGAATTAAGTGGGTATTAAAATAAAATTTTGTCGAATGTAAGTAGAATTAAGATTTTTTGAAAAATCTTCTGCATCAGACTTGTTATGGATAATTTTTATTACATGCTGGAAGGGTTGTAGCCCCCCCCCCCCCGGGAGTTGTAAACAAGTATTAAGGTAGTTGTTTCACCATATGAGTTTTCTTAGGATTTTTTTGAAATTTAGGCAGATTATTATTTAAATACTTCTGGATCGATTGGGGGCAAAACGAAATGAAAAATATAGTTCCGGAGATATTAAATTCCAAAGACAGAGTTTTTCAGACTCTTATACATTGCACTATACGGGATATCAGAAAGTTTACATACATATTTAATTATAATTAAGAAACTCTTCTTACCATTGTTATAAAAAACTAAACCAACATTAAACAATACCTAATACATTTTTAAGAAAAATTTTAATTCATAGTTACAACACAGTTTATGAGATAATAACGAATAAATAATGAAAAATTTACACTAATAAAAATAATTTTTAAGAAAAAAATAAAAACCGACTTCAAAAAATTAAATGCAACAAATAAAATACACTAAAAGGTATAAAATAATTATTATCTTATTTAGTTACAACTAAAGGACGAAATATTAACATGAAATTACTTTTTGAAGTCGGTGCCAAACAAACTATACCTATAAGCGAGCATACCCTCCAAACGTACTAAGTAAGATCCTTCGAGTGCGATTCATAAAAGGTATATGTTTGGCACCAACTTCAAAAAGTAATTTCATGTTAATATTTCGTCGTTTAGTTGTAACTAAATAAGATAATAATTAATTTATACCTTTTAGTGTATTTTATTTGTTGCATTTAATTTTTGAAGTCGGTTTTTATTTTTTCTTAAAAATTATTTTTATTTTTCTCTTTTTAGTGATGTTATTAATAGTGATTATATCATCAGAACTTGACCAAATTAATATGACACCATCCCTAAGACACCCCCTTTCGGACAAAAAAGAACCATCGAAATCGGTTCATAAACAAAGAGGTTAGGTCTAAACAAACCTAATAAAAAAGGTCTAATACCTATGAAAAAAAAACGAAAAAAAATGGGACCAATCGGAAGCTAGACTGGACCCAATGCAAAAAAAATTTTCAAAATCGGTTGAGAATTGGCGGAGATATGAGGTAACATAGGCACAAAAAAAAAAAAAAATTCAGTCGAATAGAGAACCTCCTCCTTTTTTGAAGTCGGTTAAAAACAAGCTGGCAACAACGCAATTTAACCTAAAAAGTGGCTTAACTTTAGTACTTTTTGACGTTTTGTTTTATAAATCTTCCTTTATAATGTATTTTATCTGACATTTCTATGATAAAATATATACAAGCTCGGACAGTGTTGCCTGATTTGTCAAACGAGCATGGGATTGGCTAGTAGTGGTACATAAACAGCAAAAAGTTTTGGGTTTATGAATTATGAATCCTTATTGTCTGTACTATATAATATATTCTAGCATTAACTTTTTGCTAGACTTGTCGCGAAACAACTACCTTAAAAAGCAATTAGGACTAATGGCTGTGCTTCGCAGTGAAACCACTCTGACATATATTAAGCGTAACAAATTTATTCTTCAATTCAAAATATTTCGTGATCAAGTAGGTAATTCTAAAATTTAAACATACAGCCAAACCAGCTGTATACCAATATATAGAAGTTGGTGACAGTTTTGAATATTGAAAAATCGAACAGGTATGGAATTAATGTTCCCGAAATTAATATAAAAGCTCATTCTGTTTAAATTTAGAATCACTTGAACGCAAAATTTTTTATGATGAAATTAAATCTTTGAGTGAAAATTTTTACCCTTGATATGTCTTATTGGTTCCACCTCAAAGAACAGACATTGATCCATTGGCCCATATTGCTTTTTGGCACTAGGGTTCAATTTACAAGGGTGTGAATACAACCATCCTCACATACTATATAATAAAATTATCCATAACAATTTGGATTCAGTAGAAGACTTTCTTGTATATTCCAAAGAAAAAGAAATTGTTTTAAATTCATAAACGAACCAGAATGGATTCTTAGATGTATTTGAAGTTCACTAGGTCTACGGAATGTTTTCAAACATATTTTACAGGTACGTGGGGAAGAACTAGAAATTCCATGAACTTCATTTAAATGCAAAGAGAGAGTGGAAAGATTTGCAAAGGTTTCTCGACATCGTGGACATTTATGTTTATTATGAGTCTGAAACAAATAAGAAAAAAAAAATTGTTTATTAGAAGTTGAAACATTTTCTTTCATGAAATTTAAAGCAGAGATAATTATAAATATTTTGTTAAATTTTAAAATTTCTACGAATTATCTGCTTGTCTAAAAATGGAAAATGTACTAAGATAGCTATTCAATCAATAGTATTTGACACAATTTCGATTTCTCTAATCTTAGAAGGATTAAAAATTTTTATTTTTTAAAAAATTAGAGAATTTGAGTGGATATTGATGAGGCAGTCCAAAAAAAGAAGATAATTTACACTATCTTTGTATTTTTATTCAAAAACCGACGTTTCGGAGGCTATTCCCTCTTTCTTCAGGGTTTTGAAAAGTCGGTGAAGGAAATCCAATACGAAGGAGGGAATAGCCTCCGAAACGTCGGTTTTTGAATAAAAATAAAAAGATAGTATAAATTATCTTCTTTTTTTGGACTGCCTCATCAATATCCACTCAACTTCACTTATCAGTCTCCAAAAATTACTCCAATCTTATTAAAACACTCCTGAAGATGGCCGTGAGTACACAACTAACTTACAATGAAATCTTACGTCTATACGGGAAGAAGGCATCAGTGACCTTTAAGAATATCAACAATAGTTATAAATTAGATTGGATTTCCTTCGCTGACTTTTCAAAACCCGGAAGAAGGAGGAAATAGCCTCCGAAACGTCGGTTTTTGAATAAATTAGAGAATAATGAGAAAATTTTATTATAGTCAAAAAGGATCAGCCGGGTTATAAATCTCGGGACCTTTCGCATATCCCCGGCGATTATTTTAAACGGCGAGCTTTTTTAGCTGAGGTTATGAATTAGTAACTTAAATAACCTAGCTGGATACGCGAAAGGTCCCGGATTCGAGAACCGGCTGAACCTTTTTAACATTTTCTTTAGACAAGGTCTCGTTTTGATTACGCCCCAGAGAAAAGAAAAAATAATTTTATAACTTTGGGTGACTTGATTAATTGGGAGATATGTTAAAAAAAAAAAATTATTTTAGAAAAATAAAAAAATAAATTATTAAAAAGTATCAAGAAAAAATTATATTAAGACTTAAGGTAGTTTTTTCGCGACAATCCACACAAAAAGTTTTAGCCTCGTAACCACTCTATAAAATATGAACGGTGCTAAAATTTTAGGTTATGTTTTTTTAACGTTCCTGTACTTATTTTTACACTACTATATTCTATTTATGAATGGATCGTTTCCAAGACATTGATATTATATCCCCTCCACTAAAAATAATCGCCCAAATATGTTTTTTTTTTATTTTTTATCAAAACTACGTGGTAAATAATTTCATTTTTTTTTTAAGTTACTTCTAAAAATATTAGTTTTTCATGAAGATGGTGAAAGTCCTTCAATGAAAAAAAATAAAATAATGATCATTTTCCCACCCTTTCCCAATCTACCATATATAAAAAATTTCATTTTTAATTGCAATTATTTCATGTTTGGTGTGGTAAATCGTCTTCAAATTTTAACAGTGTGTTTATTACGCTTTTAATGACATATTCCAAGTTTCGAAGACTTTTGAATTTTTGCATTTATGAAAGAACTACCTTAATTTAAAAAAATTATCAAAATATTTTTCATAAATATTATTATGATTTTAAGGTAATTTCTTTTTATGCAATTGAATGCAAGAAGGGGTGCACCAGTAAAGATGCAGCCCCTATGGATCTCGAAAGACCCTTGCATTACCGAAGAGAAGGGAAAGTTGATTAAGTGAAAGGGTGTAGACGTAGGTGTCTATGCACTCGGGTTTTGAAGATTTGAAGATTATAAGTGCTTGGAAAGATGGAGGCTGAGAGAGAGTTCCAGTTCCTTGAAGTCATGGGGATATATGTATTGGCGAATGAAATGGTCCGGCACTTTTCTAATTTGACCGCGAAAGAGTGTTGGGAGTTGGCAAAACGCGTGCTACGTGCAAAGCATGCTTTGGGGGAATTATTGATTTTATCTCATCAGAGCACCTGCCGTGATAGTATCTATAGAAAAGGGAAAGTGCAGAGACATTTCTTCGATGAGCTAGCGAGTCGAGGAAGTCGGTGAGGGTAGAATCGTCAATTAGCCTGACGGCTCGTTTCTGAATTGCATCTAGGGTAGCAAGAGAATATTTGGAGGCTCCTCTCCATAGATGAGAGCCGTATTCGAGACAGGGGCGGATTTGGGCCTTGTAGATGGTGAGAAGATGTGGGGGCTTGTAGAATCGCTTGGACCTAAATAAGTAGCCAATCTTCCTTCCTTTCTATGTCTAAGACAATTTATAGCAAATATTTGTATTTAAATTTCATTATTATTATAATTACCTATTTAAAAATAGTTTAAAGGAAATTAATATAAGAAAAAAAATATTTTTAGGATACAAACATACTTCTAAATGTAAAAGATATTGTTGACGACGAGAAAAGGTCATTGGACACCGAGAACAAGTCCAAGCAACATGCTGCTCATTTCGATGTTTATCCAGAGAGGCTTCATCAGAAAAAAAAATTCCACATTGGAGACATATCTGCTGCAAGTCATCAGGTTTGTGTGCTTCCTTATAGTGAATATATAAATTAAATTTTTTTACAAAATCTTTTTCGCAATATCTGGAATTAACATTAATTATTAAAATTAAATATTTTTAAACATATATAGGTACATATGAGAATGATATAAAAATTAAATTTATTTAGATTAGTTATGTTTTCGATTAAATTATTAAAGTTGTTATCGGGAAATAAGGACTATATTTTTTATGCAGATAATTTATATTTTATTGCCAACGTTTCATCAACTTTGTTGACTTCTTCAGAGCTCAAATAGTTATCTTCCCTGCATATTTGTCATTTTTATAATTATTCTTTCTTAGTAAACATAACAAGGCAAGTCATTAACATCAATCAGATTCAGAATATGCAGGGAAGATAACTATTTGAGCCCTGAAGAAGTCAACAAAGTTGATGAAACGTTGGCAATAAAATATAAATTATCTCATAAAGAGAAACAAAAGAGGTTGTCCTCTGCTTGATGCAAATAAACATACACACATATATATAATCGAAATTATATATCTGTATATATATAATTTATTTGTTTGAGACTATAGTTTCGAAGACTTGGTCTTCATCATCAGTCTTTTTTAATTATAAATATTATTTTTCATGGAGTTAAAATTTTAACTGGCTCTCAGCTAAGTAAAGATAGAAAATTTTCAATATCCATTCGGTATTGACTCCATAAAAAATAATATTTATAATTAAAAAGACTGATGATGAACCAAGTCTTCGAAACTATAGTCTCAAACAAATAATATATATACAGAAATATAATTTCGATATATATGTGTGTATGTTTATTTGCATCAAGCAGAGGACAACCTCTTGTTTCTCTTTGTGAATCAACAACTCTGCTACTCTCGGCAAAACAAAAACTTTTCAAATATCTTATCTGCATAAAAAATATAGTCCCTATTTCCCGATAACAAGTTTAATAATAAAAATTAAAGTAAAAATAGAAAAAAATTTTTTTTGACTTAAATGAAGAGTGCATATCTACCCCCACCCCTATAAATTTCGGAAGCCACCTTAGCCACCAGGAGGCTGGCGAATATGTAGTCATAATGAAAATAAATAAGTAAATAATATTTGATCTAAAATTCTATTCCTCAAAATGCCCCAACTCTTGCTTATGCCCATGAGCAAATACAATGGAGAATTGATGGAAGACCCAAGGATAATGAAAAAATACAATTTCGAATAAAATAAATTTATATGAAAGTCATTTTTATGCTCTTAAACACCGACGTTTCGTAGGATCTTCCCTCCTTCTTTTCTTTCTTAAAAGAAAAAAATTCTATTGATGATTCTGTTAAGGGCAATTTTAGCACTGCTGGAGGAGAGAAGAAGGAAGTATCATATAAATTTGTTTCCTTTGTTGACTCTTTTAAACCCTGAAGGAGGAGGGAAGATCCTCCGAAATGTCAGTTTGTAAGAGGATAAAAATGACTTTCCAATAAATTTATTTTATTCAAAATTGTATTTTTTCATTATCCTTGGGCCTTCCATCAATTTTCTATTGAAATTCTACCAGTCCGTCTCTCAGCAAATTCAATATTTATAAATAAAGTAAAAAGTTTGTAGATAAAGGGCTTGAAACTATAGTCTATAACTTTAGTTGGTTCATGTTCATTTTAATAATAAATAAAAGATTCACGGGTTTTTGGACAATTTTTTTATTAATGTTAAATATAAATTTTCGTACGAAGTTTCGTCGTAAATCATAGAGAAAATTTCTTTTGTCTTCGATGGTCTCACTATTATTATATCTTAAAGATTAATGTTTTAAGTAATTGAGTACTTGAAAAAGTCCTGACAAAGGACGAAACGTCGTACGAAAATTGATATTTAACATTAATAAAAAAAATTGTCCAAAAACCCGTGAATCATTTATTTATAGTCTATAACAGCGCTTCTTAAAATTTATACATTCATGACCCTTTTTTATCTCGATATTTTTTCACGACCCCAGATTTTAAATATAAAATAAAGAAATAAGTAGGTTATAATGAAAGGCAGTCCATAAATTATTTACATTTTATTCAATTTCCGACGTTTCGGAGACTTTTTTCTCTCCTATATATTAATAACTATTCAATACCCTGAAGAAGGAGAGAAAAAGTCTCCGAAACGTCGGAAATTGAATAAGATTTAAATAATTTATGGACTGTCTTTCATTATAACCTACTTATTTCGCTTACCAGTCCGTCTTTCTAAGAAAATAAATAAAATAAAATAAAGATATAAAAAAATAAATATCCTCCCATAGATAATTTATATTTTCTTAAACAATATAGATATGAAAAGAGCAGTTTTAGGATTTGTTTCAAATATTCAATGAATGTTAAATACTGTGCGTTTGAGGCATTTTTTAATTCTGAAATAACTTTATGCTGAAATTGCAATGCAACACAGCTATTATGATGTGCTTAGTGGTATCTTTCAATATGTAAATATAATTTCCGCTTGGCCAGTATTACGATTTTTTAATTGTGCTGTACATAAAATGTAATAGCCCAAGAGCCCACGACTGCCAGACCTTCGTTATTTTATAAAAGCTGAAAGTTTTTCTGTGCATGTCCCCTATACAGGTAAGAACGACCAGCGACTATAGAGTTTGGGTTGTGGATACTTTGGCAGGTAACAGGTAATAAAGGTGTATAAAATAGTACTTTAAATTCGTTAAAGTATAAAGCTCAATTTTTTTATATTTTCTTCGGGATAACTTTAGAAATCTCGTCATCCATTGCCGGACACTTATGACAGTTGCTACCCCTGCCAGACACCCCTAAACTTTAAGAAACTCAAGCTTGAGTGGTTTGCCATAAAAGAATTTAGTCTTTTTGATTTCAAGTCGATTCTTCCACGTTTTCAGTAGAAGTTGTCATTAATAGTCAAAACAACAAAAATGGAATGCAATAAGGTTATTCCTCTAGTATTAGATAAGAATCGATGGTTATTTTTGATTTTAAGTCGATTCCTCCATGTCTTCCCCAATGGTTATCAATAATAACCGAAATGTCAAAAATCTTGTAAAAACCATTAAAACTGTCCGCCTATTGAGGTAACATTTTTTTATAGTTCGCCAAGTAACATATATAAAATTTATCTTTTATATTATAACGAAAGTATAATTATAATTTATTAAAGTTTAGGGGTGTCTGGCGGGGGGTAGCATACTGTCATATGTGTCCGGCAATGGATGACGAGATTTCTAAAGTTATCCCGAAGAAAATATAAAAAAATTGAGCTTTATACTTTAACGAATTTAAAGTACTATTTTATACACCTTTATTACCTGTTACCTACCAAAGTAACCACAACCCAAACTCTATAGTCGCTGGTCGTTCTTACCTGTATAGGGGACATGCACAGAAAAACTTTCAGCTTTTATAAAATAACGAACGTCTGGCAGTCGTGGGCTCTTGATCTATAATATATCAAAATAAAGATAAATAAGGGGATTATGACTGTTTCTTTAAATTTATACATTCTTTTATATATAGAGAACATCCTTTTTTGATTTACTCTTAAAAAACAAATATTAAACTGAAAAAACTTCCTCCATGTTTCGACATAAAGAAAATTTTTATTTATTAAAATTAAAAATCCTAAAATTTCCTTAATTTAGACAATTCAATAAAATTTTTATTAAAATTTCAAAGAATAAATAAAAAATTGACGAGTTTAAGGTTAGGTTTTTAACTCACTTGCACTTGACCCTAGATTTTGGATTCATCCGTATTTGATGCTGTTCAAATAAATGAATTGCCAATGATTTTCGATTGGTCATTAATTGTGGACAAAGACGACAATTATTGGCCGCATGGCCATCCATATGCTTAGTGAAATGTCGAATATAACGAAAAACTTTGCCACATTGATCACAAGTTTTTTTCTGTTTTTTGATATTTTTCTTCAATTTTGTTTTATTGCATGATTGTTTACCTAAATGTAACTTATATTTCTCTAAAGTATTAAATGATTTATCACATTTTAAACAGGTAGTCTGTAGGCCATCGTTAATAATATCTTCACCTTCTTTGGTATAATTAATATCAAGAGGAGGATTACTCATAATGAAATGAATAAATAATCTAAAAATTAAAAAAAAAAAATTGATGATAAATATATAAAAGAATCAAAGAAAGAATGTAACTTTTGATAAAATATACATACTAAATGCTAGGAAATCCAAAAATTTTCCATTTTTATTTACTTATAACTCTATAATTTTCCTGTATATTAGGTTAATCAATATACGTTAGTAAAATAAAATTTAACATATTCTTTTATATAGAAAATATTTTATGAATGACATATTAAAAGTAAAATACTGACTGGAACGAATGGAATCGAAATCGAACGAATTTGTACGAAAGCAGTTCATCAGCTGAACAGATGATGGTGTTTAAAAGAAAGGGTGAGGTGGTGGTGGTGGGGGGGGGGGGGGGGGGATTTCCGCACCCGCGCACTCCACTGACCTCTTGAATCGAGAGGACCTCAAATCTCAAGACCCCAAAAAATAAATAAAATGGTTTCATTTTAAATTTTTACATTCATTTTTATTACCATTGCTAAATAAATCCATAATTTATTTATTTATTTATTTATTATTTTCAACGGCTAAATGCCTAATACATTAATATAATACAATAATTATTAAATATAACAAAATTAACAATAATAGACAAAGTAATATAATAATAATAGAGTAGGTATATGTTAAATAACAATATAGAAATATAAAAATAATATAATATAATATAATAATATATAATGAAATATAATAATAGAAATATAGTTACTTATTGTAGACTAGGGTCAACATTTTGAACAAGACTGCGACTTTCTAGTTGTTTAGATAAATCGTTATAATATCTACTTAATCTGAATATTGGATTAGCTTCAGAGTGCCGGGTGGATGGTACTTCTGGATAAAAAGGTAGTCTATTTCTAAGTACATAATTTAATATGATCAGGCCTGGATCGAATAGGTGCGGGGCCCGATTGGATTTTTTTGCGGGGCCCTCTCTATATATTAAATATTTAAATAAAATTCAAATTCAGTATATATATATATATATATATATATAAAATATCAAATGTCATGGATCATCAGATAGGTAAACTTCTACATAAATTAAAAAATAAAAATGTTCAAAATATAAAGTGCATATACCTACCTGATGCATAGTAGTTTACGTACGTAGTGCAAAATCTCTCTAATATAGGACTATCCCGATTAAATTCAATACATTTGACATGAACTTTTACGGGTATCAGTTTTCTATATTATAAAGTATATATTATATAATAATAAACACATTAATAAATTTCATCCAGCAATGCGAACTTAAAATGAATATATTTTTAATTATTTAAATAATTCATAATTTATCCATTAACTTCAAAACAATTTGCTTTAAATTTCGATTTTTTTTTTGTTCATTTTGATGGTAACGCGGGGCCCTTTCAAATGCCCAATGGGCCCAATCTCCAATCGCCCTTTATCCGGCCCTGAATATGATAAGCTATGCAGTGGATCAGCTATAGTGGTATTTAGAGGCCTGGAGTAGTAATATTGCTGCTCTTGGTTTTATTTATTTATTTAATGAATTAATGGGAAGCTACACCTTTTTTACAGAAAATAATATTAGAAATAACATAATAAAGCTTCTAGGAAGTCATCTGGGGAAATTTGTTTTGAACATTTAGTTTTGAAATAATAATTTTTACAGGTTTAAGGGTATAATATATATATATATTTATACATTTATATTGGATATTTATTGAAATCATAATTATGATAAGTCGTCAAGTATCATCATCATCATCATCATTAGCCTGTCGATAGCGACAATCCACTGCTGAATATAGGCCTCCTCCATCAAATGGAAGGGGGTTGGCATTAAGTCACCACGCTTGCCAGACGGATTGCCAATCCGGGATTGGTGACTAGGAATCAGATTATAGCCGGTCAAATATCAATGCAGGGACTCGGACTCGAACCGGGACTCCTGCTTAGAAGGCTAGTGTCTTAAGCTCTCGGCTAATCCGATTCCTCAAGTCAAGTCAAGTATAGGTATACTAAAATATTTAACTCCTTATAATTTTATTCACCTAATATATATATATATATATATATATATATATATATATATATATATATATATATAGGTTATATCTCTTGGCTTAAAAACCTAAGAACTTGGTTTGCTACTTCCACTACGGGTCTATTTAGAGCCTCAGTAAATAAAATTATAATTGTCAGAATGATCGCCAACGTCCGGTAACAGACAGGCACTAGAAGAAGAAGAAGAAGAAGGTATATTTGGGAGTCGGGTTGGCCGAGTAGAGGAAGGCAATGGGAAACCACCCCTGTGAAAAATTACCCCAGGAAAATTACAATGGACATGATAGTAAGTACACAGTTATCGCCTCTCAATTGCTAAATCTTCCACTGGGTGTGGGAGTAAATAGAGAGAGAGCAACTTACATTTATATATTAGTACTTGGAGCCACCGAGCGATGGACCCCTGGACAACCACCCCCGTACCGCCCCCGCTATGCCCCTGGACCCGAACCCGCCACTCCACCAGCCCTGCACCCCACCCCCTCACCCCACCACCTGCACCACCCACTCCCACCCCCCAGTTTTTGCATTTCTAATTTTCTAGTGGCCCACAGATTATGTATTTATAGGTATATAAATAAATTCCGTATAATTATTTTTTTTAATTAAATAACAATAATTTATTGAGTTTTATATAATAATCAATTTTATTAAACCAATTATTTTACATTAATTAATGTATACATTGTATTTTTGCTTCGATTCCGGAGATTACTTCTCCACCATCGAGTGTCCTTATTCATCTTTAGTCCTTGTTTTTAATAAGAGGAAAAATCTAATTAGATAAAAAAACCTCTTTTCCGATAATTATTTCAATTCCATTATTTCCCAATCAAGTCGATTGGTTTTAATTCCATCCCCATTGCCTAATTAAATCAATTATTTTACATTAATTGATGCAAATTCTTGTATTTTAGATTCGATCAATCGAGTGTCTTATTCATTTTAGTCCTCGTTTTTGATAAGAGGAAAATCATTAGATAAAAACCTCTTTTCGAAATTATTTCAATTCATTATTCAATCAACATTTATATCCATCTAGTTAATTTTTAATTTTAATATATATATATATATATATTAATATATTTGCTATAACCTATTAGTGGGTTTTAAAATTTAAAAATAAAAGTTAATTGAAAAAAATGTAAACAAACTTTTTTATTGAGATTTTCATCTATCAATAATTACTTTAATTAAGAAAAAGATCAATTAAGATTAAATTTGTCGAGGTCCAGACCTAGCAGATCGCTTTCTCATCCTCAAAACTTGTTAATAGAATTTGTTTCATCAAAATCGGTAGAGCCGTTTTCAAAATAGAACTAAGATACAAAAACAATATATAAATATATAAACAATTTTTACTCGTTTCATAAGAGTAGATAGATAGATAGATAAATTAAATACATTTAATTACCTATCCATTATAGTGAATTAGTTAATATAAAAACTACTTCTTTTTAAAGTAATTAAAATAATCTTGATTTCTTATAAATTTTTAATTTAATATTAAATACTTCAGATAAGTTTTTTGTATAATTATAAAAAATAACTTCGGAAATCATTTAATCAAGTTTGCCTAATCATAACATACTTTTAACTTTATGGAATTAATTCAACAAATATATTATGAATTTTTTGTTATTCATTAAAATTACCAAAAAATTGTTTTTTTTTTTTTTAAAGGTCCCGCAAGATTTACCCTTACATTTTAGGGATGTTTAATGAAAATAGTTTAGAAAACTGAAATAATTCAATTTTTCGATCAAAGTTTAATGTTTTGAGATTTATTTATCATTTTTTCCCCCCTCGAATTATTAGATAAGATTAAAACATATTTATTAAATTTCAACTTATACTTAAGACGTGTTAAATATTTCTAATATGATTAATAAAATAAAATTATTATTCTTTTTTCTCTTTGTAATAATAACATCTATTGAATCCTTCTCAGATGGTAAATATATATTATTTCTTATTTTTTTAAATAAATATTAATTAATGTAATTTACCATTTCTTAAAAATAGTAACTTTAAACTTTAAGTATTGTCTATTAAAATATCTTTTCTTAATAATATTCTCAATCGAATTTACATTTAAAAAATCAATAAAAAATTTCTACACTTTGTACCAATTATTTTTAGTCCTTTCAATAATTTCTTGATTGAAATTACCTGATCCGAGATCATTATTCGATGGTGAGCTTAGCTCGCTAAGCGGCCTTCATGGATTATGCTTAAATATTTTCAATTTTTTTTTCTTATCTATATTTGTCTAAATTAAATTTAGAGAAAAATTTTCCATCTTTCTATTTGGAAACCTCGAAAACTCAGAACCTCAAGTCCTAAAATCTTCATTTTGGGGGTCAAAATTAGATGCTATGAGGTGGGGAGGGGGGACCAGGGGTGCTGCAACCTCGAAGGGGGCTCACTAAATAAAATCAAAGAGGGGTGGTTCCTACATGAATTCGAGTAAGACCTTTTTCCGTCCATTTGTGTCGTGAAAAAAAAACTTTTTTTTTACAATGTATAAATAAGTATTTAGGTATATAAAACATATTTTAACAAATATTTAATCAGAGAGTAATTATTAATATGCATGTAATATTTTTGTATTTATAGTTAAGGATTAATTCAAATATTTTTTTAGACTTCGAAGAAACATTGGGTCCGCTTCGTTCAAAAACACCTGCTGACGTTCAAACGCTAGTTGTAAATGAATTAATCAAGCGTGTATTAGGTGAAGAAAAAGCAGCGTTATTCAAAGCTGAAGTTGATGAACACTTTGACCCAGAAACGTTTCAAGTAGGTTTTTTATCAATTCACAATTTACGTTACATATTATACCACTCGATAAACTCGCTGTGCGGCTGAAATATTGAATTCACTAGTGCAGGGGTTCCCAATCTTTTTATAGTACCGTACCTGTACGTTGTAAACAATTTGATGACGTACCGGTAGACCAAAAATTTTGAAATGGGGAATAAAATGCAATGGAGAAGATTTGTAATAAAGGCAAGTAACTTGGTATATATTTTGATTGGTAAACTTATACATAAAATATAATAATCACTTTAAAAATATATATAATTAGTGAGAAGGTTGGGCCTGTTTATTATTAACTAAAGAAGTAATATCGGGCTTAATGTTTGTCAGTTTAAGGTGTAGATCCGATTCAATGTCCAGCAAAGCTCTATATTTGGTTTTCATCGCAGTCATTGCAGAAAATCCTTTTTCCCATAAATATGTGGTCGTAAATGGCATTAAAAATTTTACTGCTTGGCAAGAATCTTCTGGGTATTCTTTACTAATAGATAGCCAAAAAGTCAATAGGTTGGAGCTTTGAAAGCTTAATTTCAATCCACTGTCACTGCTAAGACTGAGTCTCGGCAGATCAGATATTTGCAGTAGCCTCCTCTTGGAAAGCAATGGCAAACTACCAAGAGTATAATTTCCTAGTCAACCTCTCCAAACTAGCCGTTCGGAACCGGCGTTAAAAAGTAGCTCCCGTATATCTGTGTAAAACAACTAAACACACTCAGCACAGGTATATGTGGAGAGGAGCCAAAACGTCAGGGAGACCTGATATGGCACTTAAAAGAAAGAAGTCACTGCTAATGTCTATAAAAGACTCTTTTGCAATCACAACGTCTGGAACCCCCGTTGTGAATGCGAAAGGATTTCGAATCCACTTTTGAGCTCTGAGATCTTCACGAAAATAATTTTGGAAACATTCAAAAGTAGATATTAGATGTTTTCTAATGTCGCTCATCACATCGTCTTTTATTGACAAATTATTTTCTTCGATAAAGTTACAGAAGGAAGGAACCATGTTAACATTTTGATTTTCAATTTGCTGTTGCATGAATTGCAATTTTCTCTTGAACGCTCTTAGGTTTTTTGTCATACAAGTCGAACTCAGAATTGTTAACTCCTTGCAAACTAAACAATCCCAACAAAGTATTACAACACAAACAATGGATAAGAAATTCCAAACCAAAATAATAACATGTACCTAGGAATTATTATTAGTTATTATAGTAATTTCTTTTCTTTTTTCGTAATACAGATTTTTGTTTTAAATTGTAAAATCATTCGCGTACCGGTGGCTGCTTGTCCTCGTACCCAAGGTTGGGAACCACTGCACTAGTGAATTAAAATAAGCTTTGAAAATTTTTTAATTTAATTTAATTTTTTTATTTTTTTTCTAGATCTACCACGATGGAATTTCAAATTTGGTATCTATACGCGGCTCAAGTGCAGTTTCAGTCGCTACAGGCCTAAATTGGTATTTAAAGTATTATTGTAATTGTCATATTTCTTGGGAAATATCACAGCTTGAATTAACTCAAGATCTTCCAGCTGTAAATCTTACTATTCAATCGGAGGAACGGTACATGGAGATGACTTCTTTTTACTTTCTCTTGCATAACGAAGCATTAAATCTAACTATAATAAAACTAAAATAAAACTGGTCTTCTGGACGTCAGAGCCAAAACTCACCCGATAATTGAATGATCGATGTATATAAGTTGCATTGAAAGTTTTTTGTGCCGAGGGTAGCAGAATTTTTATATATAGAAGGAGACAATAAAAGAGTGTGTCTTCTGCTGGAATTATACATTTTATTTATAATGAGACTATAGTTTCCTGTGAATCAATTGTAATAGATTGATGAAGAGGGCAATGCCCTCGAAACTATAGTCTTATTATAAATAAAATTTATAATTCCAGCAGAAGACACATTCTTTTATTCTCTCCTTCTTTATATATGTTGCAGTAAAAACCCGTTTTTTAGTAGTTGAATATCTTTATGGCAACTAGAGTTTACTGATGTTGGTTGAGTTTGGTTCAAAGGTCTAGAATCTTCATTTTTGACCTTCCGCCTCATTTCCTGTGTTTATTTACAAAATTTTTTAAACTAAATTGTCAAAAATTAGAAGAAAAGTTGTAGAGGATGTAATTTTTGACATTTTCGTTTAAAAATTTTTGAAAATAAATGAGGCGGAGGGTCAAAAATGAAGATTCTGGACCTTTGAACCGGGCTCAACCAACATCAGTAAACTCTATGGTAGTTGCCATAAAGGTATTAAGCGAAACGCGTTTTTACTAAAAACGGGTTTTTAATGCAACATATACATATATAATAATTAATAATACAGCAGTGGTTCTTAACATTTTTAAGCCGCGACCCAAATTTGAGAATATGTTCATGTTCCGACTCAAAAAATGCCAAATTTTTTCATTTTCTTTTTTTAAATATTATACTTATGCAATTTTCTTCAATTTTTTAACTCACAGATAAAATTTTTTTAATAATTCAGATAAACAAAGGTCAAGGAAAATTTAATAAAAAAGTACATGTTGTTAATATTTTTACTTTTAAAAGTGTTGACTAAATTTAAATTTATTTTTAAACTTATTGAAAATAAATGTAGTAAAATATTTGTTTAACGACTCAGCGCGACTCAAATAATATACTTGGCGACCCAAATTTGTATCGCGACCCATAGGTTAAGAACCAGTATAAAAGAGCATTAGTAAGTCACAATGCAACGAAATTCGAAACTTTACGCCTTTTCTTGAGGTTGCTGTGATTTTTTTTTATTTCTCAATAATTAATCATTCCCTACTATTTTTTTTTTTAAATCACAATGTTACGACAACATTTGATTTGTGTTTGCAACACTTCTTGACCAGAGAAAGGTTGACGATTTGTATGTTTTTATTTGACCTGTTTTTAAGTCTTGATGCTGATTTAAGGAGATGTTACGTTTTAAATAAGTGAATATTTAATTAATATTGGTATTTTTTATTACTGCCTTAAAAACATACATTTCTCTTAGCTGATGGCTTAGAGAACTTCAAATTTGTTTCTGTTGGTTGACTTTCTCATCTCCCAACTCTCAACTCCAACTGAGAACTGAACTGAACTAAAGCATGCTCGCTTGTCTCTGAAACTTGCCTGACTTTTGAGTGGAAATTTCCCGAAAACTTCCTATTGGTTTAATTCTTAATTAGCAGGGCGTTTTAAAATATTTAAGCCCGCTTATTTTTAGAAATTATTCCCATGGGAAATTTCCGGGCAAAATTCGGAAAAACCCCAATAAATTTAGATTCGACATCTGACGTTAAAAGCCATTCGACAGGACTTATTAATTAACCCAAATATGACAACTTACTTTAAATTTATTGAGGAAGTGGAAAATGTAAAGTCCACTTTCCTATTGTCAAAAGTCAGTCACGTTCGAGGATCAAAAGGGAAGCCGGCTGCTAAAAATATTACCCTTAAAATAATTAGGTATATTCTATTAAGGAAAAAAATACTCTGAGTGCCGCGCACAACAACAAGTTCTGTGATGTGTTTATTTTTTAACTCGATTTGAAATACTATAAAGAGACTTAGGGCCAGTTGTATGTCGTTTGGTAAAGTCTTTCTAAAAGTTGACAAAAGGGTAAAACCTTAGAATTCACCTTGTGCCCGGCCGGATGGCGAATCAGATGACATGCACTTTCATCTGATTGGCCATCCCGCCGGGCACAAGGTGAATTCTAAGGTTTTACCCTTTGTCAACTTTTACAAAGACTTTACCAACCGACGCACTTTCATCTGATTGGCCATCCCGCCGTGCAAAAGGTGAATTCCAAGGTTTTACACTTTGTCAACTTTTACAAAGATTTTACCAACCGACGCACTTTCATCTGATTGGCCATCCCGCCGGGCAAAAGGTGAATTCCAAGGTTTTACCCTTTGTCAACTTTTACAAAGATTTTACCAACCGACGCACTTTCATCTGATTGGCCATCCCGCCGGGCACAATGTGAATTCTAAGGTTTTACCCTTTGTCAACTTTTACAAAGACTTTACCAACCGACATACAACTGGCCCTAAGGGTTACGTTTATTGTGGACTAATTGAAAGGAAAAAAAAGATACTATGATTTCAAAGGAGTGTGTGGGGTTAATTGAAAGTAGAATAGTCCACCCACCAGTTGATTATAATTCTATTTGATAATCTTATTTAATGAAATATCTTTCTGCAGATTTCGTTACTATCAAAATGTCTGCACAAGTAGTTATAGCTTTGCTTGGTGGCAGTGGAGCCATTGGGAAAAGCATCTCGATTGGATGGCATTAAATGGAATCAATTTGGCACTCGCTTTTGTTGGCCAGGAAGCTGTTTGGCAACGTGTCTATCAACGATTGGGTTTAAGTCAACAAGATATCGATGAACATTTTGCAGGTCCTGCTTTTTTTGCCTGGTAACTAAATCTTTATATTTATTTATATAAAAAATTTATTTTTTTTGTATTTGAAAATAGTCTCTTAATTTTGAGAAAATGTGAATTAGAATTATTAATCAAATTTTTTCTATAAAAATTATTGTAATGTTTGAATTTGAAAGAAGAAAACAAAATAAATGGGAAACATCAATTAAAGGAAGTGATTTTAAAATTAATTTTCATACTCATTCTGGTTAATATTGTTTTGATTATTTATGTCCATTGATTAAATTAATAAGTTGTTGTAGGGAAATAAGGACAATAGCTTATGCAAGTATTTTTTATTTTATGCCAACGTTTCGTCAACTTTGTTGACTTCCTCAGGGCTTAAACAAATTAATTTCATAAGTTAATGGAGACTCGTGGAAGGATCCACTAGTGATCAGCCAAAGTTTCCGTTTATGTATATTATTGTTGTTGTAGAATGTTGAGGTATTTCGGAAAAAGTACAATACGGATGGTAGGTATATAGTAAAAAACTTTTAATGTGGTTTTTTGTGTGTTTTTATGTTGTTGTGGTGTACATTTGCTTGCAAAAAGTTTCGGATTCATGAATATCATCAGCACCTGTGGTCAAATTCATTACATTTCAATTAGCATGGTTGAAACAAAATGGAAGTGGATAGCATAGTACAAAGTTATTTACAGGGTTATTTACTTTGTACTATGCTATCCACTTGCATTTTGTTTCAACCATGCTAATTGAAATGTAATTGAATTTTGACCACAGGTGCTGATGAAGGATTCATGTAATCCGAAAACTTTTGCAAGCAAATGTACACCACAACAACATAAAAACACACAAGAAACCACATTAAAAGTTTTTTACTATATACCTACCATCCGTATTGTACTTTTTTCCGAAATACCTCAACATTCTACAACAACAATAACAAATTAATTTCTTTGCATATTTGTCAATTTATAAATATTCATTCTTAGCAAACACATATAGGCACCGATTGAAAATATTTCCTATTTAAATGTGTGCCTATATGTGTTTGCTAAGAATGAATATTTATAAATTGACAAATATGCAAAGAAATTAATTTGTTTAAGCCCTGAGGAAGTCAACAAAGATAACGAAACGTTGGCATAAAATAAAAAATACTTGCATAAGCTAATGTCCTTATTTCCCTAAAACAACTTATTATTTTAAATATTGTTTATTTTATCCATAGCAATAGATGCTTTAACTAGTCTTTAAAAGGTCCCTGTACTAGATGTTTAATTCGGACCCCCCATTTTTTTTTTGTAAGTTCTTAATTTTATTATTATATTATTCAATAATTTCTTTTTTCTACCATGTTTCGTTATTCAGGGTCAATTAGAGGCTGGGCCCTGTTCCGGTGCACTGGCGATAGTAATCAGTGCTCACCAAATCTTAAATTGCAGATTTTTTTCTTCCCTTGGACTAGAATCAAAGGATATTAAAAATTTCAAGACGATTCAATGCGATTTTAAATATTTAACCACTGTGAATATAATCCTACACAAAACCTGATTTTTTATTCATCGATATCACACAGAAAATCTTGAATTGAAACCTTCCAAAAATGATTACAAAACATCATAATGAGATTTAATTTTATAGGTTATTGGAAAGAACCACAAAGTTAAATGAAAAAGCTTTTTAGTTGATTTAGCGCCGTTTCCTCCTTTAATTTAAGACTTCTTCAGATTCGCATCAATTATATAGTGTACTAGCTGCAAGCCGCCTTCGGCGGACACACCCCCTGGACCTCCAGCCCAGGGACACACCCCCTGGACCCCCAGCCCTCGAACCTCCCCCGAAACCCACCCAGCACCGTCACCCCCCGCACCATGACCAACCCCCGCCCCCACACCACCGCCCCAACACTCCATTCCGCACCCTAACCCACTAACACCCCTCACCCCCACCCCACCCCCAAAACCCCTCCAGCACCCCCACCCCCGCACCATGCACCCGTTCCCAACCCCCGCCCCCAAAACACCCACCTTGGACCCCGCACCCCATCCACCCCTGGGTGGTTAGTTTTTGCATTTCTAGCTCTATAGGGGCCCAGAGATTATGTATACAAAATTTGGTTGAGTTTGCTCCAAGGGCAAGAATTTACATTTTTTCACCCCCCCCCTTTTTGGGTGGTTTTTTGAGGAAATTTTTTTAAACAAAAGCTGTCAGAAATCACATCCCCTACAACTTTGTTTATCATAAAATATGCCGTAGGGTTAATAGTTTAGGAGTTATTTGATAATTTTCATTCTTGCACCCCCCCCCCCCCCAAACCTCCTTCTGGGGTCAAAATATCAAAACGTTATATAGCTAAAAACGTAAGTTAGAAGACATCTAATGTAAATATGAAATTTCATAATAATTCCTTCAGCCGCTTTTACGTGAATCGTGAGCAACTTTTCGTGGAAACCACTGAAACAGACATACAGGAATTTTGTTGAGGGTGTTTTCGTTCATAACTTTGCTTGAAACGTGTGCAACCAAAATTTGGCGTGATTTGGACCAATGTACAGACAAAACCTTAATTTTATATATATAGATTCAGATATTTTATGTATTCCCATAGAGTCGGTTGTAATATTAAAATTAGTTGAAAACATAGGTAAAATTATATTTTCAATTGCAATCGTCGCCTTAGAGTGAAAAGAAAGAAACTATTTCTTACTTTTTTTCTACAACTTACGATCGTAATTTTAAGTAGCAGTTTTACTTGGACGATGGTGCATCTCTTTTTCTTTCGAACGGTATTAATATGTTATTTATGATAAAAAATGGATTTAGCAGGTTTACACTCTAAGGCGACGATATATAAAATAAGTCAATTTTTGCAGTTAGACCATATAATGATTAAAAGCTGTTTTATTAAAAAATAAATATTTTATGGATTAAAATAAATTTATTTTTTTAAATATCTTCATTAATATTTGATTTACCTATTTTTTATCCGGTGGCTCAACTTTCATTTTTAGAAATTTTAACTAATTTACTTTTCCTTAATAAATTTTATTTTTAGGCAGCGAATGGGAAATATTCGAGGCTGGGGCGGACCCTTGTCAAGCTCCTGGCATGAAAAAACAATAACTCTTCAGAAAAAAATACTAGAACGAATGATTCAACTTGGAATGACTCCTGTTCTCCCAGCATTTGCTGGTCATGTTCCTATTGCTTTTAAAAGGTATTAAGCTAGCTAATATTAATAATTCAACATTTAAGGTAGTTGTTTCACCATATGGGTTTTCTTAAGATTTTTTTGAAATTTAGACAGATTATTATTTAAATACTTCTGCATCGATTGGTGGAAAAAAGAAACAATATAGTTCCGGAAATATTAAATTCCAAAGTTTTTCAGACTCTTATACATCGCACTATACGGGATATCGGAAAGTTTACATACATATTTAATTATAATTAAGAAACACTTCTTACGATTGTTATAAAAAACTAAACCAACATCAAACAATAACTAATACATTTTTAAAAAAAATTTGAATTCATAGTTACAACATAGTTTCTGAGAAATAATGAATAAATGATAAAATAAAAAAAATGTATAATTAAAAATTTACACCAAAAACAAACTGGCAACAACGTATACCTATATTTAATCTAAAAAGTGGATTAACTTTAGTACTTTTTTGACGTTTTTTCGCTTCAGCCATTGTCGCAACAGCTTTCAATCGCTTATTAAGAACTTTTTGTTTTATAAATCTTCCTTTATAATGTACTTTATCTGACATTTCTATGATAAAATATATACAAGCTCGGACAGTGTTGCCAGATTTGTCAAACGAGCACGGGATTGGCTAGTAGTGGTACATAAACAGCAAAAAGTTTTGGGCTTATGAATTATGAATCCTTATTGTCTGTTCTATATACTCTAGCATTAACTTTTTGCTAGTATTATTTCGAAACAACTACCTTAATTATGAGCTCTTAATAAAATAAAAATAAATATACATTATTAATTATTTTTTAGTATTTTCACTTACCTAGTTGATTTTTCTGTTTGATTTCATAATTAATAAAAAGATAATGTATCTTTTTTTACATGCATCTATATATTTTTCTTTTTGTTAATTATTTTATTTTAAATTTTATAGATTATTTCCAAATTCAACTATGACAGCAATGGGAACTTGGAATGATTTCCCAAAAGAATATTGTTGGTGAGATTAATAAATTTCATATCATTATATCATAGTTCTATAAATAATAAACTTATACTTTTAAGCCCATATTTATTGGAGCCCACGGATCCTCTATTCTTCACGGTTGGATCTATGTTTCTTGAGGAGGTATCAATCTCGCATTATTAATGTTCGATTTAATAATTATTATCAATAATTTCTTACCTATTTTTTTTTTTTTTTAAGCAAACTGCTCTTTATGGAACTGGTCATATATACAATTGTGACACCTTTAACGAAATGTCTCCTTCCTCAGGAGATCTTACATATTTGGGAAATGTCGCTAAAGCCATTTTTTCTGCAATGACGCACGTAGATTCTCAAGCCGTATGGTTAGTATTTGATATATTTATTTATCAGTTCTGTTTTTAAGAACTATACTAAATGTAATTTAAAAGACAATTCCCCTTTAATTTTAATTGGTTCTTATATAAAGAATTATGATAGGCTGAAACAGAATTGGCCTTTCGTACATAATCCGGAGTTTTGGAATACTACAAGGATCAAGGCATTTCTTACAGCCATTCCGAAAGTGAGTTAACATAAAATATCTAGCATGAACCAATAATTAATTCAGATCAATTAATTTATTAAATAATTAACTATTACCTAATAATATTTAGATATTATAGATAAATTTATTTTTATAAAAGTTTATTTTTTATCACTGGGGATTTCGACGAAGAGGAAGACCAAGGATTATTAAGGTAGTTCTTTCACAAATGCGAAAATTCAAGAAGTCTTTGAAACTTGGAATAATAAGTCATTAAAAGCATAATACACATACTGTTAAAATTTGAAGACGATTTACCACACCAAATATGAAATAATTGCAATTAAAAATGACATTTTTACATAGGGTAGATAGGGAAAGGGTGGGGATATATGATCATTATTTTATTTTTTTCATTGAAGGACTTTCACCATCTTGATGAAAAACTAATATTTGTTAGAATAATATATTCGGAGTAACTTAAAAAAAATAGAAATTATTTACTACGTAGTTTTGATAAAAAACAAAAAACAAATATATTTGGGCGATTATTTTTAGTGGAGGGGATATAAGCACAATGACTTGGAACCGATCCGGCAAGTATGTGTGTATACATGTAGAGATTTCGTAGTGTGAGTGCTAGAGTCACGTTAAAAAAACATAACCTAAAATTTTAGTTCCGTTCATATTTATAGAGTGGTTACGAGGCTAAAACTTTTTGTGTGGATTGTCGCGAAAGAACCTCCTTAAAAGAATAAATTCCGAATAAAATCATTTATATCAGCGGTAAATTACCCCAAATAGGGTAACAATAAAACTATCGGGGGGTAATAAGGACATTTATAAAATTTTCTATTTTATAAACTATTATAGTAACTATCTTTACTTTGATAGCCGAGGACTGTATTCAAATTGCGCTCACGTCAAAAAGTCCTAATTTTGAAGTCATTTTAGCGAAAATGACACATCATTTTTCTAAAATGTAAAAGCTATTAGACTGTTGAGAAACACTGGTCTAAACTCCCTCGATAAGTTCTATATTAAATATTTAAAATATAAGCCGATTTTACGCGTCTGTGTTTATAGGTTTAAATTGAATCCAATAATATTAATTATTTTCATATAAAAAAAAAAATGTTTCCTCAATGGGTTAGTTATTATTAGAGACCGGATTTTTATGCAGTAAAAAGTGCCAAAATATGCAGTTAAAAATGCTGAAATATGCAAGTAATATGCAGAATACGTTGAAATATGTAAATATATCCATTAAAAGATGGCAAAAAAATTTTATGCACTAAAAAATTAAAATTGAAGACAAAATGACTATATATTTGAAGGAGTGCTATAGTGCTATAAGAGGGTTAAAATGATAAAGTAAGCAATAGACACTAAGGCCCGGTTGTATGTCGCAAAGTAAATGCTTTTTACCACTAACCAAGAGTAGATGGTAAATGGAGAGGCTGGGATGGCCAATCAGATGACAGGCACTGAAAGTTCCTGTCATCTGATTATCCAGCCTCTCCATTTACCATCTACTACTTGGTTAGTGGTAAAAAGCATCTACTTTGCGACGTACAACCGGGCCTAAGTGTCGAATATCTACTTTTATTGCCTAAAATATTGCACACAATTCTCGTTACATTTAATATAATATTATTAAAAAATCTGCATTTGCATAGGAATCCGGTCTCTAATTATTATGTTATTAATAATATGTATTTATAAATATCTTTCTTGTAAAAGTTATAATTTAACATTAATGCATGCACACAGGATGCTTCAAGGTTGGTTCTTTCTTTCCGCTTTTTGGACGCCTGACAGAGCTAAAACATTTCTAACTAATGTACCACTAGTGAGTTAACTTTATTTAATATAAGAAGAATAAAAAATAAAAAATATAGATTAAGAATCCCAAATCTAAAACAATGTGATCAGCAATAAGGGGCGAATTTCGATTAGAGAAATGCATGAAAGATTTAACATCTTATTTTTATTTAATGAACTTTATTATATAATTTTAACAAGTGAATTTTTTAGAATTTTTGAATTTATTGAAAATAGTTCGATTTTTTCAAAATTACTTTTCATTCCGAGGGGTGAACCGGCATCTAATATGGTGTACACCTACTTCCACTTTCATTTCCAAGTAGAAAACAGAAAACAATAGATGAAGGGGCATATTCTAATGAATTCCAAAATAATTCCACATAATTCCAAAGAGGTGTACACCTAATTCCAATTGCCTCGTTTCATTCCATCGCCACATTAATTATTTTAAAATTTAAATATTTTATATAATTTTTAAAATTTTAAAATTTTAGCCTAGTTTCGGCTACCATATTTATTACACTGCTTTATTCAAGTACATTTTCAAAATTCCACAAAACAACTCAATTGATTTTGTGTAGATTTAAGACTACAAAGTATACAAAAAGCTTCTCTATAATAAACAGGATAAAAGTAATTTATCCAAAAATATATAGTAGATATTAATTTCCGTGAATGATAATTATTTTTTTGAAAAAATCATTTTGACGTTATTTAATCATTAAAAGCTTTTTTGTAGATCTTTTAATCCTGTATCCAATCAAGATTTTTATTAAGCTGTTTTAAGAAATTTCTAAACAATTAAAAAAGTACTAGATTCAAAATACTTTCAAGTACCTTTGAAAATTGGTCAGGTTACACCTAGTAGCACAATGTTTCAAACTATATAGTAACTATATACTGCCTATATAGATTTCGAGAATCTATATAGCCCCTATAGGGACTATATATAGTTATTATAAAGCTTAAAACATTGTGCTACTAAGGTACTTTCTCACTTTTTAAATTCTAATTTCTGTTTTTTTCAATTTATCGGTTCAATGGTTTTATACATTATTTACAGACAGACATATATACATTTTCTAAAAACCACTTTTTTAACACTGGGTATACTTTGAAAAGTAAAGATCTATATTCTTGTTTTTGTAAAAAAATTATAGTTGTGATTTATACTTATTTTATTTATATACCGGGTGATTACATCGGTCTGTCCTCTCTTTATAACTTTTATAACTCTTTTATTTTAAGTCATAGAGAAAAACTCTTCAAATGTAATTTATACGATATATTATTGTCTATCTATATATGTACCATATGCATTTGTATACAGGGTGCTCCGTTTAAGCGCAACAATATGTAACTTTATATTTCTTAATGGAACACCCTATATATATATTTACTTATTTTGACAGTAAATTAGATTCCCTTTAAAAAAGTATATTATTAACAAAGTAATTTATGGAACGAATAAAGGTAAATAACTTCTTAAATTATAATTTCAGACCCCTTATTACTTAATACTTTTTTAAAGGGAATCTAATTTTCTATCAAAATAAATAAATATATATAGGGTGTTCCATTAAGAAATATAAAGTTACATATTGTTGCGCTTAAGGTAGTTGTTCCGTCAAATGGGTTTTCTTAGGATTTTTTTGAAATTTAGACAGATTATTATTTAAATACTTCTGCATCGATTGGTGGCAAAACGAAATTTATGAACAATACAGTTCCGGAGATATTAAATTTCAAAAATCGAGTTTTTCAGGCTCTTTAACATTACACTATACGGGATATCGGAAAATTTACATACATATTTAGTTATAATTAAGAAACCCTTTTACCATTTTTATAAAAAACTAAACCAACACTAAACAATAACCAATACATATTTTAAGACAATTTTGATTCATAGTTACAACTGAGATAATAATGAATAAATAATCAAAAATGTATAAAAAAATTTACACTAAAAACAATTTGTCAACAGCGCATTTATTTAACCAGCATAAGTGTATAAAGCGCGCATGCGCTAGAATTTTTCAAAATTATAATTTTCATAAGGTGTAAAGTTGGCGTTGATTACATTTGTTAAAAAACAACAAAACGATTTTTATAGAAATTTAAAATGTATTTTATCTGTCATTTTAATATAAAAATATTATCTCTTACAATGGTGCCAGATTTGTCAAACGATCACGGGATTGGCTAGAATCGGTACATAAACAGCAAAAAGTTTTGGGCTTATGAATTATGAATCATTATTGTCTGTTCTATATACTCTAGCATTAACTCTTTGCTAGTATTGTCGCGAAACAACTACCTTAAACGGAGCATCCTGTATATAAATGCATATGGTACGTAGATAGACATAATATATCGTATAAATGATATTTGAAGAGTTTTTCTCTCTGACTTAAAATAAAAGAGTTATAAAGACAGGACAGACCGATGAATCACCCGATATACCATATTTATGTTCAAATTACCCAGAGTGAAAAAAAGTGATTTTTTAGAGACTTTTTTGCCTTAAATGTGTGTGTGTATAGGCTACCAATATTCTGGATATAATATAAAATGTATTATTTATTTACATAGCTTAATATTAAACATAAACATTTTTTAGGGGAGACTCTTGGTATTGGATTTACAATCAGAACAACGTCCTCAATATAAAAGACTAGAATCCTATCATGGACAGCCTTGGATTTGGTGTATGCTTCATAATTTCGGGGGTACTTTAGGATTTTTTGGAACCATTGATTTTGTTAATAATGTAAGTAATTAAAATTGATTTTTATTTTTAATTAAAGGAATCGTAGGGAGTTGGACAAGACTTTAAATTAAATTAAATACAAGTTTTGATTAAATATGCCATACGTTTCGTTGCTGTTTTGCAACTTCTTCAGTGGCTCATTTATTAAACTTATTTGTCAGGATTTTTTACTACGAGAAAAAACATTTCAAACAGTATTCTTTTTTCTATCACAATTCATTCAATTCATCAACTAACATAAAATATAAACCTTTTAAACAAATTAATTGTTTTTTGTCAAAACACTAAAAGAATCAAATTGAACAAAGAAATTTTTTTTTATTATTATTATTGAATAATAATACAAAAAAAAAACATGCAAAACAAGTTGCAAAACAGCAACGAAACGTATGGCATATTTAATCAAAACTTGTATTTAATTTAATTTAAAGTCTTGTCCAACTCCCTACAGATTCCTTTAATTATTAATCATGGACACGAATAATGAAATACTTGATTTTTATATTCTTTATTTATACGAAATGTTCTTTCTAATATTTTAATGGAGTTTTTGACGGACGTGGTTTGGAAAATTCAACTATGGTTGGAACTGGAATAACACCTGAAGGAATTAATCAAAATTACCCAGTCTATGATCAAATGCTTGAGATGAGCTGGAGAAATGAGCCGATTGATCTCGATCAATGGTATTTTATAAAGAAAATTAATTATTAATTTATTAATATTATTTTTAAAAATATTTTTCTACAATAAAATTATTTGCAGGTTTTCTAATTATGCTCATAGGAGATATGGAGTTGAGAATGCAGATGCTAGACAAGCTTGGAAAAGAATTGAGGTGAGAAAGATTTAATAATTTTGATCGTGAAAAGAATACGAGTTTACTTAATTTTCAAATGAATTCAAAAAGAAAAACAAAGAAAATATTATAAAATGGTTTTTCGACTAAATATTTATCTAAATAAAACAACTATGGATTTAATTTTCCAAAAATTAATTCCTATTAAGAATTGTTATTTTTTTAACATACTTTATAAAATAAAATATAAAAAAATAGCTTTTACCCGGTTTGGATTCACTGTAGGATAAACATTTTTTAATATTTAGAAAAAGTTATTTTTTTATTAAAGTTCCATGCTTATTCTGAAAACAGTAATCCTGCTAAGAGAATCTAGGTTTAATTTTTGTACAAGATGGCCCGAAAAGTCGATAATCTCGAAAGATTTTTTATTTATTTCATTTTATATGGTCATTTGGCCAGTTATTAGTTTTTTATAATAATATAATATAACTAGTTATCTACTCTTATTATTCTTTTAATATACACTAATGATTTATACTGAAGTTAAACTAAAATAAATGCTATAGTTTAGAGCAATTTCCAGATTATTAATTTTTTTGGGGTATCCTGCACATTAATTAAACATAGTAATAGGAAATAACTAGCTGCAAGACCCACCTTTGGGCCTCTTGCTACCTTTCCCCTAGACCCCAATCCCCTCCCTTGCCACCCTCCCCCCACCACTTAACCCCTGGGGGGGGGGGAATAGAAACATAGGTACAGACAGACTCTCTATCTCCTTAAATAATGGTCTGAGAGCCTTAAAATAATCGAATTTATAATATTACTAGCTGCAAGGCCCGCCTTCGGCAGCCCTCTTGCTAGCCACCCCCACAATGAAAAAAATTGGTATGGTGATTTCGCATAAGGGAGAAACTATTGTGAAAGTCGTGTGTCACCCACATAATAAGTTGATATAATGTCACATTATCACGTCTATCTATCTTGTGATAAAGCGTAATTTTTCGATGAGAAAAAATCAGCTAGCATTCATTAAACAGATCGTCAAATTGGAATTTTTCTATAATAAGGACTCTGCCACTTAGATAAATGTATACAAATTATTTTTTCGTCATATTTAATTAAATAAAAATTCGCTTCCTCTCATGGACAGCCCGTCACTTGAACACTCTCTCTCCTCCATCTCCAACCACTGACCCTCTCCCAAACCCCGGAAGTTCTCCTCCTGACCACACTCCACCCTAGTAAACCAACCCCCTGGACTCCCTAGACCTGGAACCCGCACGCCCTGAATCCCCACCTTTCTCCTGAACCTCAACCCTCACCCTTACCCCCCAACTGTCAACCCCTGGGGGGACATAGAAACATAGGTACATACAGAGACAGGCACAAATGCCTTTTAGTAGTATGTGATATAGGTACAGATACAGAGAGAAATGCCCTTTAGTACCCCTGGACCCCCATATCCCTGACCCCCCACACCCTGAACCCTACCTTCAAACCGCCTCCCTTGGACCCCCACCCCCTGGGTGACGGACAAACATAGGTATATATACAGGCACAAATGCCCTTTAGTAGCCCCTGGATATATGTACAGACACAGAAAGAAATACCTTTTAGTACCTGACAACCCCCAGCCCTGGATCCCCCTCCCCCTGGGCCCCACCTCCCACCCCTTGGGGGGGGGGGGACATAGTTACATAGGTACAGAGGCAGGCACAAATGCGCTTTAGTAGTATAGGATGTGTCCAGATACCAGGAATGCCGCCAAATTGAATAAAACATTCAAACTACTTATATGTATACAAAACCTTCTTCAGTACCTACAACAAAAAATATAATACAAAAGAAAATGATGAAATCATGATCTTGGAAATTATAACAATTAATTATTGTTTCTATTTCAAATACAATACATACTGGTTTAATGTTTACAATTTAAGAAAACATAGATTCTCTCTCCGTGTTTATTGTTAGAATAAACAGTTTTTATGAAGAATAACATTTTCTGATAAAATGAATATTTAAATAACCTTTTCTTATAGTGAACCAAATTCATGGAAACGTGAATATGAACAAAATCTTAGCTGAATAAAAATATGTCTTTTCGATTTTTAGTCAGGTGTTTATAATTATACTGGTGATGAACAAATTCGAAATAAATATATCATTGTACGAAGACCATCTCTTCGACTTAAACCATTGGTAGGCTTTTTATTCGTTTTCAAACCATTTTTGCATGAATATGGATCTATGGATTTTAAAACTTGGGATTAGAAAATTAATTTTGTTTTTAGATCTCTTTGGTATTTATTCGATAATTTTAATCAATTTACTATTTATTCTATGAGGTGACTAACAATTTTTTTAACTTTAGCGATTTGATTAATATCTTTAAAATTAGAAAGGTTTTTCTTGGCTAAAGTAGCAGAGCTGTTGATATTTTAAGAGCAAATCAAAGAGGGTGCACTCTGCTTGGTGCCTATAAATATACACCCACATCTTACACATAGGTATCAATAATTAGTAGAGATTGTTGTGGTGTTGGTGCAAGGTGAAACATCTTTAATAAAGATAAGAGTAAATAAATATTATATGTAATATTCATTTACTATGAGTTAAGGATTCTTGGTCACTTGTTTCACATTAAAATTAAAAAAATTAAAAGATGTAAAATTTTTTTCAATATATATATTTCGGGCTATCAACCCATCTTCAGGAATTACAGAAAATAACATAGGTATCCTCATCATCGAGTATACTATCTTAAGACTGGTTTGATGGAACCATCTCCACTCAACCTTATTCCCTACCAACTCTTTCACTTCTGTAAAAGTCCCACATCCCATACATATGGATATATTTATCTAAACATGGCAGGGTGTCAGCCAAGTTCGTAAAAACGGGCGACACACCGGCCATGTGTATATTTACATGAACCATTTCGAGCTACTTTCGACTCCCCTCCCCCCATAACTCAAAAACTATTAGACCTACACACTTGAAATTATGCATGCCTAATAAGGCCCACTAGAACACCTAGAATCCCAAATTTCATGAATAAATTTATTATAGTTCTTGAGTTATTAAGCTCTGAAAAGTGCCATTTTTAACACTGACTGACATATCAAAAACCCTAAAGTACTTCCGCTGATGCTAGAATGCTGAAATTTGGCATACTGATAGAGTTTGGGTTACAATTTAAGGTAAAAATCGAAAAAGTGATACTTTTCCTTTTTCAAGACCTAAAATGAAGGGGTGAAATTTATTATAGGCTTAATTAACATATTATAGTGAAAAAACCATCAACCTAGAATGGTGAAATTTGGCATACTGGTAAAGCTTGGCACATTAATAAAGGAGAAAATTGAAAAGTCGAAACTTTTCCTTCTTCGGGGCCCGAAATGAAGGGGTAAAATTTATGAAAAACCGACCATGTTTTTAACAGATATTTTATGAGAAATATTTAATAATTATTAATATAAATGTTAAAAATTTATATAAATTAAAGGATAAAACTTTTCAAAAATTAATGATATCTGACCAAAAACATAAATGTGAAAAAAGGGGCCAAGTTCGGTGCAAACGGCTTTGCCGAAAAAAGAGTTGAGATCTAAACGGGTACCAAGTTTCATAGTAGTTGCTTAAATCATAGCTATGTAGGGATGTACAACGTTTTTTGATATTAAATTTATAACTTGGGAAGTTATAATATAGTCAATAAATTATGTTTAACGTGATGATATTTAATATAAGCTTAAAATTTAGCTTTTCTACTTGGTACCCGTTTAGATCTCAACTCTTCGGCGAAGCCGTTTGCACCGAACTTGGCCCCTTTTTCACATTTATGTTTTTGGTCAGATATAATTTTACTTGTAGAGACTATAGTTTCGAATGCTTGGCCTTGATCTATTTTATAAAAAATTAAGGGCAACGATTCCTTCCACCTAGAAGTTACAAAATTAAATTAAATTTTTTCATCTCTGAGATACAAGCTCTCAAAGAGTCAGGACCCAGACTGGCCATCGCAATACTCTCCCATTATATTCTATAGAATATAAATGTGAAAGTAATATATTTGTATTTTCTTTTAAGCATGAAGGATCATACATTTGAATATATATCCTTTTGTAGTGTCATTCACTTCATCATAAGATGTAAGTCTAACAAATAAAATTACATATTGTATATGTAATTGAACAGATGTTGTTTTGCCTTTTTGATTTCTCTTTATTTATTATATATGTACTTATAAATATTTATTTATATATCACTGTATGAATATTTATTATTTACATACTCTAGTAGAAATGAAAATGAAAATAAACAAGAATAAAAACCAAGGTCCTAGTATATGTACAAAAAAAAAAAAAAAAACGAGACAGGAATGCATCAAAATTAACCAAGAAAACCTAGAAGGAGTTAAGGAATTCCGCTACCTAGGAAGTAAAATAACATGGGATGGGAGGAGCGAAAACCAATTTAAATCAAGAATTGCCCAAGCAAAAATGGGGTTTAATTCAAAACAAAAACTACTATGCTCTCCTCAATCAGATTAGAAAACAGGAAGATGCTATTGAAGACATATGTATGGAGCATAGCCATGTACGGGTGTGAAACCTGGACAATTAGAGAAGCGGAGAGAAAGAGATTAGAGGCTTTAGAAATGTGGTGCTTCAGAAGAATGATGAATATCAAATGGATGGATAAAATTACAAATGAAGAAGTTCCTGGAAAAATCGGAGAAAGAAGAACCTTGTGGAAGAGTCTGAAGAAGAGAAGAGGTCAGATGATGGGGCACACACTGAGACATGGGGGAATCCTTAGGGATATCTTGGAGGGTGGGGGGAGGGGAAGGGGAAGACCCAGATTAGAATATTTCAACCAAATAATTGGGGAAATGGGATGCCAGACATTTAGAGAGGTCAAAGAGCTGGCCGGGGACAGAGTCGAGTGGAGAAGGGTGGTTGCATCAAACCAGTCTTAGGACAGTATACTCAATGATGATGATGATACTCTTTGATTTGCTCTTAAAAAATTAATATCTTTACTAGTTTTTAATGGTTCATTAGTTCTAATAAAAAAAATGATTTTTTCAGCATGGTATTTTAAATAACACCCAAAATGAAATTGTTATGCATGGCCAACATATCATTGTTCTTAGACCATCATTACGTTTATATGAATCTGTAAGTATTTTAATGTTTTTTTGTGAGTAAATTAACATTGTTTATATAATTGAAAGCTTTTAACTCTTCAAAGAAACTTGTATAATATATTATATGAATTTTGCTGGCTTGGTGTGTACTGGATATATTTATCCTTAACAATAAAAAATATATTATATATATATAATTATATGTATATATATTTTTTAAGGAATTATTTGCTCTCATCATTAAACCTTTTTATAAAAATTATTTTTATCTTGAAGCTTTTGTGTTTTTTTGAAATGTTTGCTTTCTATTAATTTATTAAAATTTAAGCTAATATGATCATGATAGAAATTTTAACTTATAGTTTCAAAAGAGATGTTATAAGATAGCCTTTGTTTTACGAAAAATATATTTAAATTAAGTTAGAGAGTAATCTCTGGAACCTTTGCGTGTTGCGCTATTTTAAAGATTGAAGCCCATCCACTAAGGGACTAAATATAATATTTTAATAAAAGAAGAAGTGAATTTAATTTTATTTAGGAAACAAATCTAAGATTTTAGTAGAGTTTGGCTAATGGCCCGGAAAGCTGGTTAGCGCTTGGGTTCGATTCCCAAGGGGTCGAAACCCTCTGATATGCAATGTAAAAATATTTCTACTAAAATCTTAGATTTGTTTCCTAATTAAAATAAAATTCACTTTTTAATTTAATATGATTGGGTTGATTTTTGAAAAAATTCCATCTTTTTTCAAAAAAAGAAACTCAAAAAAGATACTTAAATCTTTAAACTAATAATATTTTAAATTTCAGCAAGATTGACATTACCGTTTTTTGAAATACAAAATTTTTTAATTGAATACATTTTCACAGGTGCTTATTATCTAACATTCATTAACAAAATATATATATTATAATTTTCTTAACATGGTAAAAAACCACTCATTACCCTGGGTTAATTAAAAAATTAAAAAAAAAAAGTATTGAATGTAATGGAAGGCAGCCCAGGAGTAGTGAGGAAAGAAAAAATTTGTTTCCTTCATTGACCCCTTGAAACCTTGAATAAGGAGGGAAGAATCCTCCGAAACGTTTGAAAGGAAATGAGGAAGGATTCCAATAAATTACACCTTATTTGATGTGTTAATTTTTTCTTTCCTCACTACCCCTGGGCTGCCTTCCATTACATTCAATTAAAAGTTCTACCAGTCCGTCTCTCTCCAGAGAAAATTTCGTTGCAAATAAAAAAAGTATTTTTTTCATTAAACAAAATGCAATCTTATATATATAATTTCAAAATTCTAAGCTCAAATTCTAACCTGATCAAATTACCTACCTAAATAAAACCTATAATTAAAATACTTACGGATTCATATACAATGTAAAGACAAAACACTCTAACTCCCAGAAAATAATTCTGGTCGCATTTATGTCCTTAAGTGAAGAATTGAGATTTTTTTTATATCTGACCAGGGTTTGAATCCTGCTGCTTGAAAAATGATCGATTGGATTAAGCTAATTTTTCAAAAAAAAAAATATTTATTAGGGCGGTCCTTATTTTGACGACTTTCGAATTTTAATAAGTGCACCCCCCCCCCCCCATATTTGTTCCAAATTTCCAAAAAATAAAGTGTGAGAAGTTTAAGCTCAATATTTGATTATTGTGATCTACAGCTATTGAAATTTTAATTTGAAAATACATCTATTTTTTCGCTATATTGATTCAAAATTTTTTATCATATTTAAATTATATATTATTTAACTGAGCGTATCGGATCAATATCTTCAAAATTCATTTATTATTAACCATTCAAAATGAGTAGTAGAATAAATTTGAATCAAGACAAAATTTTCTAAATGGAAACAACTTCAAAACGCTAAAACTTATTTGTGTCATTCAAAATTAACTGCTCATTTTAGGGTAATAAATGTGCTTTGAAGATATTGAACCGATGCTCTCACTTAAAGTTGTTTTAAATATGGTAAACAATTATGAATAGTTATTGTGAAAAAAATAAATGTATTTAAAATTTCATACACTTTTAAGAGGAGATCCTGCTGTCTTAACGAAATTCCTCTGCCTGCCCCCCCCCCCCCTCATGCGGGCTAAACGCGAAATGATCCTGGATTAAGGTCAGGTGGGGTAACTGGGCCAGCTTCTTTTGTTTTCCCAAGGATAGTACTCCATATTTTTGGCTATAACTAAGCTTCCTCACAATTATTACAATATTAATTGAAAGATGAAATTTTCTTCAAATAATCATGATACTTTCAACTTTTAATTATTCAAAATTTTGGAATTATCTTAAGTTGAATGTAAAGTTTTGCGGTTGGCCCAGTTAAACGCGTTGTGGGGTAATTGGACCAGCCCAGCCTATTTGCTGTTTTTTTATTTTTAACATCTTTTGAGCAGTTGGACATGTTCCCTTATCCCTCAAGGCCCTGGCCGTAGGTAGAATTAGTCACATTTGTATATGGATTAAAAATAATCAAAGATGTAAGCGATTCGGGGTAATTGGGCCCTGACTAGGCTGGTCCAGTTGCACCAAGACCTCTATTTTTTTTTATTCTATTGAATTTATTAAGGTAGATACGTTTAAACGCCAAGTATAATTTTTAAAATCGATTTTTATTAATAAAAAGTATCATAAATCAAACAACTAAACAAAATAATTTCATTTTACCCATTGAAATAAAGTTAAATAAGTTCCTTATGCTTAAGAAAGCCTTAATTAAGTACTTACTCAAGTCTCAATATTTTCAAAGAACTGGGTAAGGCAACTAGGTAGGAAGTAAGCACATAACTAGGTAAATAAGTAATTAACTTAACTAAGTACTTAAGTATAAAATAAACTTAAAGAAATTTCTCTAATTCAGGAACATTGAAAATTTCCCACCAATATGAAAAAGTGAATTGCGCTAAAAAAATGCGATAAAATTAAAAAGCTCTGGGGTTACAGGACCCCTGGCCCAGTTGCCCCCGGCCCCAGTTACCCCACCTGACCTTATAGCTAAATGGATCACATATTTTTCTTTCTCTCTTGGTTCGGGCTTAAGACTCAGTAGACTCCAATAGCTTCAACCAGCAGTAGTCTCGCGATATATATCATGTTTAAAAAGCGCGATCAAAAACAATTCTCGTTAATATGTTAATTATTTTTTGATATATTAATGAGAAAATTATAAATTTATTTAACTTCATTATTTCAAGTTAGAAATATATAAATTCGGATATTATTTTCACTTAATATTTGACAAAAATCACCTGCTTTCGATTCGCGATCGAATCAAATACAGGAAACTTATGATTTATATATAACTAATTACTGTTCAGCCCTGCTTGTTATAAATACACTCACGAGCAAAAAAATGGAATCACTCTCTTTTAATTAATTCATTGATACTTTGTATGTTTCTTTGTAATTTATTAGAAATTTAAATATTTTTTCTACAAGGTTCATTTTTCAGCATTTAATGAGCCCTCTACACTATGGCCCAACGTGAGCCAAACATGTTGATCATATTGGCCACCAATAAAACGAGTTATTTGACGGTGCCTTCACACAGTGGTCCAAGAGTTGGGCCAATGTCTATGGCCTTGTGGAAACGACACCGATCCACTGGGCACTTTCGTTGCGTAACCTCTTTGATATATAGAAAAAACCGCTCCGAAGGCCAACCATCGCCAATCTCATCGCCACCGTCAACCAATGACCAATAAAAGCCAACCCCCTCTACACATTGGCGTTGGCTTGAATTGGCCCAAGTTGGCTCTTAGTATAGAGGAGGCATAAAATAAATGTAGAATGATAACCTAATGGAAATATATTATATTATTCTTATTATATTTGAGAATGAAAATTACATTTAATAACTTGCAAGGGAGGTGATTCCATTTCTTTCCTCGTGAGTGTATATAGAAATTTATGATCATATTTACCTTAATTGTGTAATAAAATATAATAAAACGCTATAGTACTAGATGAAGGAGGAGGTATCAGCCAAAGATGGAATCACTGGGTTCAATAAAACACCTTTAATAAAACGTTTCGGCCTGAATTTTATTTGGCCATCTTCAGTTAATTAGGAGTTATACACAAAATGCGGTACACATATGTGATCGAACCAAGCCTTGTCAAAAATAAAATTTTTTTAGCTTCATGTAAATTTAAAACGTGGCTGGACCCAAAAGTTTCAGAATGAAATGGGTCCAGGCAGGTTATATATTTACATGAAGCTAAAAAATTTTTAATTTACCATACAGGGTAAAAAGTGGTTTTTTTCCTTCTTTTTTTTCAAAATATCTAAAAAACGGCTGAAACTATTTCGATTAAAAAAATTGAGCGAAACCATGGCATTTCGGTCTACAAAAAAGCTCTAATAAGTGAACATCGAAAAAATTAAATTTTTCGAGATAATAATTGTTTTGTCAAAATGTCTGTTAGTTAGTCTGTGCGTTACCAAATTTGTGTACGAGCTAGCTCAAAAACTAGTGTGAATATCGAAACCAAATTTCACACGTAGTTTTGGTCCATTGAGATTAAGAGCTGATTAGATTTTGGTGCATATCGACCCAAAATTAATGGGGGTCGAGGGGGGTTAAAAATTAAAAATCTAGGTCGTTTGAGCAAACTCAACCAACTTTTGTATACATAATCAGTGGGTCCCAGGAGTCTAAAAATGCAAAAACTAACCCCCCCCCTACATGGTTATAAATAATTTTATTAAATATTAAATATAAGTGAGGGGCCAGGTTGTATGGTAAAGTCATGTGGATGGCTACATCAGAACACGTCAGCTATTTATTTTTGAGAAGGCTTGGTTCGATCACATATTCGTACTGCATTTTGTGTATAACTCTTAATTAACTGAAGATGGACAAATAAAATTCAGGCCGAGAAGTTTTATTAAAGGTATTTTATTGAACCCAGTGATTCCATCTTTGGCTGATACCTCTTCCTTCATCTAGTACAGTTTCATCACAGCCACGAACTCTAACAATATAATAAAACGCTTTGTAAATAATTAGTATGAAAAATTCAATTTATTTTTTTACTAAATATTACTAAACTAGAATGCTCTTATTTACCATATATTTATAGCATATTCAAGGGCTGAATAATAATACAATTTTTTGCTTAGGTTTGGTACAACCAGTCTGATCTCTTCATAGCCTGGGATGAAATGATTACAGCATCCAATTCTCTGGGTACCAAAAGTGGCTTCCAACATGATCTAGTCGATCTAACTCGACAATGTCTCCAGGTTTTGGGTAGTTCATTGTACTATTCTTTCCTCCTCGCTTTCAATAAAAAAGATACTGTACAATTCAAGTAATTCTAAAATGTTTTTTTTTTTTTTTTTTTTTTTAATCTTTAAATAAATTTCTATTTTTTCCTTTCTAGTTATTTCACAGAACAATTTCTAAATATTTTCGACGATCTTGATCAAATATTAGCATCAAACCAAGCATTTATGCTCGGTCCTTGGATTAAAGATGCTCGCGATTGGGCTTCATCTTCCCAAGTAAATACCAACTCATTCATCTTATTCCAAAGTTTATTATCCATATTGATTATTTGTTTATATTTTTAAGGAAGAGATTATGTTTGAATATAATGCAAGAAATCAGATCACTCTTTGGGGTCCTAATGGAGAAATTGTTGACTATGCAAATAAACAATGGGCAGGTAATCTAATATATTTCTTTTTGTTTAGTTCTTAATTTACAAACAAACATTATTTTATAAAATGTTTTTTGTTAAGAGTAGCAGAGTTGATGAATTTATAAGAATAAATCATAGAAGATGTTTGATGTAAATGAATGTACACATAGGGGGGCTCTTATTTTCAAAGTTGAATTTTCTTCACTCTACCCTCAGGGCCGCGCCAAGCTAAGCGTGTGCAAACTTTAATTCGCCCTCTTTTAAAATTGTAACTAAAATTTAACATTAAAAGCATCATCACTTCTAGCTAAATAAGATTACGTGTTCTGATGTGGCCATCCACTTGACTTTCCAATACAACCTGGCCCCTAAAATTATTTATAATCTTATAATCATGTAAGGGTGGAGGGTTAGTTTTTGCATTTTTAGACTTCTGGGGTCCCACTGATTATGTATACAAAATTTGGTTGAGTTTGGTACAAGAGACTAGATTGTATTTTTTGAACCTACACCCCCTCCCCCCCATTTTGGGCGGTTAATTTTTGCATTTTTAGACTTCTGGTGTCCCACTGATTATGTATACAAAATTTGGCTGAGTTTAGTACAAGAGACTAGATTTTCATTTTTTGACCCCCCCTTTGGGCGGTAAATTTTTGCATTTTTAGACTTCTGGGGGTCCACTGATTATGTATACAAAATTTGGTTGAGTTTGCTCAAATGGCCTAGATTTTTAATTTTTAACCCCCCCCCCCCCTCCACCTTAATTTTGGGTCTATATGCACCAAAATCTAATCAGCTCTTAATCTCAATGGACCAAAACTACGTGTGAAATTTGGTTTCGATATTCACACTAGTTTTTGAGCTAGCTCGTCCACAAAATTTGCTAACGCACAGACAGACTAACAGACATTTTGACAAAACAATTATTATCTCGAAAAATATAATTTTTTCTATGTTCACTAATTAGGGCTTTTTTGTATAGCCATGGTTTCGCCCAATTTTTTTAATCAAAATAGTTTCAGACGTTTTTGGGATATTTCGAAAAAAAGAAGGAAAAAACACTTTTTTCATGCACGATTACAATACTTGACCATACCCTGTATGGTAAAGTAAAAATGATTCATAGGTAGGTTAGGTACAGATAATAAATTAAATTGAAATGAAATAAATGCTAATAATTATATTTCATTTTGATATTAAACATGTGTAATATACATAACTTTTAAACTAAACATACAACATAAAGCAGTGAACAGTCAGACTCAGTGATGTATCACCAAAGTAGAAATTCCGTCAAACATTACTCACTTTATTTTTAAGAACGATCCCGCCCGACAGTGAGATCGTTTGCTAAAGCTAATCCTATAAGGGGCGAATATTTGACGGTATTTCTACTTTGGTGATAGATAAAAATTAAAAATGTTAAATAAAAATTAAAGAAAGTACCAAAACAATAAAAATTTTGTACAAAATAAATTAAGTCATTAAAAGCATAATAAACACACTGTTAAAATTTGAAGATGATTTACCACACCAAACATGAAATGAAATCGTTAGTGCCGTTTTTGAGAAAATAAATAAAAATATCTTTCAGGTAAATGTCCACTTATGGTGTTCCGATTTTAAAGTTTGTTGTACCCCTTCTACCCTATATCGAGCTTAAGTTTCGAATTTCGTAGCTCTGAGATTTATGGTTGCGAAATGCAGGGGGGGTGTACATTCTTACGTAAGTAAACATCAACTTCCGCTACTTCTATTTTAGCCAAAATCTTGTGGTTCTTGAAGCCCCTAATTAGCTTAAGTTTCAAATTTCAAGACTCTGCGACTTACCGAAGACGAGATATGCACAATTAAAATATTTATTTTGCGACATGACTAATTTACACAATGACTAATTTACACCATGACTAATTTATCCAAGAATTACTCGTTTAATATAATAAGATAAGATAAGATTAAATTCATTTCTATGTACAAGTATGTGTGGTGTATTTATTACAATCAAGCAAATAACACACATTTGATTTTTATTCTTATTTTTTAAACACTAATATGTTAGAATAATTATTTTATTTTTTCCTTCATAATAAATATTTAATTAAAATGAGGTAGGAAGGTATATTTGGAAAAGAAAAAATATATTTGATTTATGTTAGAGATAATTTCATTTATTATTTAATGCTTACAATAATTTTTTTTTCATTATTTATCTATATTTCTATATAGAAATATATATTTGTTACATACATTGACTAATTTCAAAAGATACTATAATAATTCACAAAAAATTAAATTAATTAAAGCAATTTTACAAAGCATATCACATTGCATCAAGTACTTTTTAATAACTAGCTCTGAAATCCTGAATACAGCTAAGATGTTAAGATACCACCAAATGAAAAATCAAGTTACATTTACATCAATAAAATATAAAAATTTCTCATTTTATGAATGTACAAATTATTATACAAAATACATTAAAGTTGACATCCACAAAGAATGCCTGATGGGCCAAGAAAATATGGACCTGGCTGCTCCCTGAGAGGAAGCTTTCCCAGAAGTTTTAGATCCAGGATGTTCCAGAAGCTATGGAAGCCTGAGGATTGCAAGTTATTGTCTGGATTTGCATACAAGTCTGGCGAAGAGGAAGCGAGAGATGCATATCTTATATCATTTTAAATGAATATAAGAATAAATATATTTCTTAAAAATATAGATAATAATATAATCTAATTGGAGTAATTAATTTGATTATTATAATAACATCTCAAACCTATTAGCATTCGATGCAGATAGGCTTTACAAAAAAAAATTTCTTATGAAAATACACTGTAACAATAAATTAAATAAAAAATTAGCAAGTTAATTATCCTACATGAATAAAATATTAATTAAAAAACAAGGTGCATTAAGAGATTCAGTAGTAATTTTATTGAAATATTCAAACCTTTAGCATTAGATGCCGAAAAGGCTTTACAAAACAAAATTTATAAGAAAAAAAATTGAATCACGATAATATAAAATAAACAAATCAGCAGTTTATTCCTGTTACATGAATAAATGCAATTTAATAGAACAATTATCAAAAGATATTGCGCATTTTGAGATTCTAGGCGGATTTATATAATAACGAAATTGATTAAAGTATTTCAAGACACTTATTTTTTAAAAAGGCAAAAATATCAAAATTAATTCAATAGTAATTTTATTGAAAAATTCAAACCTTTTAGCATATTAGATGCCGAAAAGGCTTACAAAATAAAATTTCTAAGTGAAATTCAAAAGAAAAAAATTGCACTACAATAATATAAAATAATAAAATTAGCAGTTTACATGAATAAGTGCACTTTTTATAGAAAAATTATCAAAAGATATTTCGCATTTTGAGATTCTAGGCGGATTTATATAACAAAATTTCAGTATTTCAAGACAATTATTTTTTTAAAAAGCAAAAATATCAAAATTAATTCATTTTATTGAAAAATTCAACCTTTTAGCATTAGATGCCGAAAAGGTTTTACAAAATAAAATTTCTAATTGAAATTCATAAGAAAAAAATTGCACTACAATAATATAAAATAACAAAATGAGCAGTTTACATGAATAAGTGCACTTTTTATAGAAAAATTATCCAAAACAAATAATGCGCATTTTGAGATTCTAGGTGAATTTATAATAAAAAAATTAATTAAAAATTTCAGTATTTCAAAACACTTATTTTTTAAAAAGGCAAAAATATCAAAATTAATTCAATAGTAATTTTATTGAAAAATTCAAACCTTTTAGCATTAGATGCCGAAAAGGCTTTACAAAATAAAATTTCTAAGTGAAATTCAAAAGAAAAAAATTGCACTACAATAATATAAAATAATAAAATTAGCAGTTTACATGAATAAGTGCACTTTTTATAGAAAAATTATTAAAAATAAAACGCATTTTGAGATTCTAGGTGGATTTATAATAGCAAGATTAAAAAAAAAACATATTTTAAATGCCAAAATATCAAATAATAGTATATAAATGATTGAAAATGAATTCAATAATAATTTTAATAGAAAATTACAATCCTATGAGCATTAGCTGTTAATAGGTTTAACAAAATTAAATTTATAAGTCAGATTTTTAAGAAAAAATATTTTATCACAATTATATACAACTTAATATAGAAATGCACTTCTAATGGAAAACATCAAAAATAAGGCGTATTTTGAGATTCCGAGCGGATTAATAATTGCAAGATATATTAAAAATCTTATTAATACAAGACATCATATAATATTTCAAAAACACCAGAATATTATATATTTAGTATATAAATGAATTCGATAGAAAATCGGGGCGTAGCTACTACGTAGCAAGAATAAGTAAAGCTTACGTGCCCGGTGCTTCAAGGTTACAGATTACAAGAAAGTGAAAATTCGAATGGGCCCAAAATTTGTAGCTACGCCACTGGATAATAATTTTAATGGAAAATTTTTCGAAGAGAAAAAAGAACGATGATGGAAGCCATGATGAGATTAAAATTAAAATTTAAAGCCCCACTTCCATTACATTCATCCTTATTGTTACAAATTAAACATTGAGGATCGGTATATTTTCCGGTATTTTTAAGCCTATCAATTTCATTTGGGCAAGGAGATTGGGGAGCATTAACGCAGGTACGATTAACATCCATTTGTTGAGTCACCTTGTTGTAACCCGTTAATTTTAAACAGCTTGGAGCGATGCCGACTGTTGTATGACATGTAATTGAGTGCAATTTAGATGGATCTTTACAATTTGCATCGTTTACAGATCTGCATTCGTAACACTTTAAAGTTAATCCTGGATTAAATAAACAAACCAAGAGGAAAATCAAAGATAACACTTTAATACTCATTGTGTAAAAGGATTAGAGTTATCTCTACTTGCTTAGTACTGAAACTAAAGTATAATAGATATAGAATGTATGATAGCTGCGAATGTTAAACAACCAATGAGAAATTAGAATGCTTCTAGTGAAACCAGTGATAAATATAGAAATGATAATATTTAGTATGAGTCATAATCTATGTCCATATTTACCACCTTCGCAAAATGACGCAAGGGCGTGTCATTGGTCGGCACAAATGAATATATTAAACGCGATTGTTCCAAAACCGCGCTATTCCAAATTGGATTGCAATCGTCCTGTAATAATAATTATTCTAAATATAATAATATGTATAAAGATTATATTTTTCTTTGTAGTTGAAGCCTTACATCTGGTAATATTCCGATCTCGAGTACAGGAGCGCATTCCTGAACCCCCCAGGGGGTTTTAGGAGTTAATTCCTCCTCTTAAAATGGGTTCTCATTTTATAAAGGATCCTTGTACTATACCTACTCTAAAGCGTAAACGTGTTTTTTTCAACTTATTTTATTTTATTTAATATAAAATTTAAAAAATTTTCTTTTCCAATAAGGATTTCTTTTATCATAAATAAGGCAATTAAAAATCATATCAACTATTTTTTTACTTTTACCATACGAGGTATGATCAAGTATTATAATCGTGCATGAAAAAAGTGTTTTTTTCCATATTTTTTTCGAAATATCTCAAAAACGACTGAAACTATTTTGATTAAAAAAATTAGGCGAAATCATGGCTCTACAAAAAAGCCCTAATAAGTGAACATCGAAAAAATTATATTTTTCGAGATAATAATTGTTATGTCAAAATGTCTGTTAGTTAGTCTGTCCGTTAGTCTGTGCGTTACCAAATTTTGTGGACGAGATAGCTCAAAAACTAGTGTGAATATCGAAACCAAATTTCACACGTAGTTTTGGTCCATTGATTTTTCGTTTATTGGGCCACGCAGGTGGGGGCCTCCACTAACAAGAAATATTTACATTATCGGGTGAATTTAATTACAGGATTATTTACATGATTATAGGAATATTAACATAATATATTTACAAAAAAAAATTTCTTTTTTCTTTTTTTCTTTTTTTTATATACAATTTCTATCGCATGGCGATTTCCCTATAAGTTCTCCTGTTGAAGCTGTAAAAGTTCATTAATGAACCCCTCATCGCCCTGAAGGTCATATCGTATAAAGTTCTCTGAGAAATTCCCAGGGCGACAAGGGGAGGCACCGCTTTATGCCACCACACTCCCTTCCACGAGAGTGTGAGCTGATTAGATTTTGGTGCATATCGACCCAAAATTAAGGGGGGGGGGTTAAAAATTAAAAATCTAGGCCATTTGAGCTAACTCAACCAAATTTTGTATACATAATCAGTGGACCCCTAGTAATCTAAAAATTCAAAAACTAACCCCCCCCTACACGATTATAATTAATTTGATTAAATATTAAATACAGGTGAGGGGCCAGATTGTATGGTAAATTCAAGTGGATGCCCACATCAGAACGTGTCAATTTATTTTTTTCCAAAATGAGCTGCTAAACAAGAATGTTAAAGATTAAATGGGTGAATAGAATAACAAAGAATAAGTTCTTGAAAAAATGAAAGAAAAGAAAACACTGAGGAATAATCTGAAGAAGAGAAGAGCTCAAATGATAGGGTATTCTTTAAGGCTCGAAAGATATTTTAGAGGACGAAGCGGGAAAGAAAAAGGGAAGGAGAATGCTTAAGAATGGAGTATTTTCCTAAGACGAGATATGAGTGAAGTGAAAGATTTGGTATGGAATAAAATTGAGTGTAGCCGTGTTGCATCAAACCAGTCTTAGGGCTGTATTCTTTATGTCGTAATATTTGATAAAAAAATTTGTTTTTAAGATGCACTTTATTCTAAAATTCTCGAACCCCACTGGGTGCGCCTGTGATTTAATTGAAAAGTTTCTATTTTGCCTAGAGTAGCAGAGTTGTTGATTCATAAGGAGAAACTAATAGGTTGTCCTCTGCTTGATGCAAATAAACATACACACATATATATCAAAAATATATATATATATATATATATATATATTATTTATTTGTTTGCTATATATATACAGATATATATTTTTCATATACACTGTGGTGCAAAAAAAGTGGAACATAACTGATTCGATGATTCGGTGTCAAAAGAGGGCCTGTCGCTGGTCTCCTTAACATCAACCCTAATTCCCGGAGGCGTCTTCTAATAGCCCAAACACTTAGGTTGACTTGTCGAGTTTGTAGAAGGCGATTTTGAATTTGAGCTGCTATACAATGCCGATCCCTCAATACCTTCAATAGTATGAATCGGTCATCTCTCTCATTTGAAGCTTTAATTCGACCAGATCCCGGTCTCCTGGCATAAGAGTTTGTTTCTCAATATCGTTTTATCCACAGAGCTCTATGGATACTTCCAACCGATGATTTAAGTCGTTGAACGACATACCGATACGATCTTTTATCATTTATTAGAGCTGCAGCTTGAGCTAATTCCTCGGTCTTTAGAGGCATTATGCTTGGACAATATTTCAAATGAAATTAAAATAAAAGATGAGATTTTCAAATCGAACTGATAAACATTAAAATATTCATCTTAATTCGATATTAGACGATATTAGACGGCAGGTGCTCTGATGAGATAAAATCAATAATTCCCCCCAAAGCATGCTTTGCACGCAGCACACGTTTTGCCGACTCCCAACACTCTTTCGCGGTCAAATTGGAAAAGTGCCGGACCACTTCATTCGCGAATACATATATCCCCATGACTTCAAGGAACTGGAACTCACTCCCAGCCTCTATCTTTCCCAGCACCTATGATCTTCAAACCTTCAAAACCAGGGTGCATAGACACCTACGTCTATACCCTATCACTCAATCAACTTTCCCTTCTCTTCGGTAATGCAAGGGTCTTTCGAGATCCATAGGGGCTACATCTTTACTGGTGCACCCCTTCTTGCATTCGATTGCATTAAAAAAAAAAAAAAAATAATAATCATTTAATACAATTCAATAAAGGGATCAGATTTCAAACCTGAAAATTTATGCTAGTTTAAATAAATTTAATTTTAAAGGGTTTAAATTAAAGTAATTTTTTTTTATGGCCTCCACATCTCCCCTTATAGACCTCCGATCCTCCCACTCAGGATCCGGTTGAGTGGCTCAGGGTGTGGCCACAGCAGAACGGTGTGAAACCTTAGTATGCTGCGACCAAGAATAAAATAATAATAATAACAAAAAAAAAGGAATACCGCATGTCGTCCAAACAATAAAAATAAATAAATAAATAAATACACAGGGAAGAATAAATAAATAAAACAAACAATAAATAGTTAGAATATGTCACTGGGTTTGAAGAAATTGTTGTTAAATTATTTAAAAATAAACAATTTAAAAAACAGATAAATAAATAAGTAGACAGGAAGTTGCCGTAGTCTTGGAATAAAAAATAAATAAATAAATAGGCAGGAAACCGCCATGGTCAAAACTGGGAATAAAAAAAATAAATAAATAGGCAGTAAACCGCCATTGTCAAGACTGGGAATATAGACATGGAAAATAATAATACATTGTTTTCACTCTAAAAATGTTTAAAAATATTTGTACAATCACAGAATGTATTAAAAGTTTAAATGAAATATGTTTTTTCTGAAAATTATTTGAAAAAACTAAATTTTTCTAAGTGTTCCACTTTTTTGCACCACAGTGTATGTGTGTATGTTTATTTGCATCAAGCAGAGGACAACCTCTTTGTTTCTCTTTATGCGCTTGTGATTGTTTACAAGTTTAATATACTTTTTAAATATTCTCCTTTTTAAAAAGCTCAAAGCCTCTTTTCTCCAATCTAATGCTATGTTGTAGCAATCCAAATTGATTTTTTCAAGAACCTAATATTGGTTGAAAACGAATGAAAATATACCTATAAACTTTATTTCTTACATTCTTTCTCTTATATAGGTGTGGTGTCAGATTACATGAAACCTCGCTGGGAATATTTTATTCAAGCAATGAATCAATCTCTAATTGATCAGATTCCATTCAATCAATCCAAAGTTACGCAAGAAATACTAGAGACCGTCGAAAAGCCCTTTACTGAACAAATTTTATTACCTCCTTTGGAACCAAAAGGTAAATTTGATTAAAATCACTTATATTACTTTTAATTCCAAATTGTTTTATTAAATTATTTTTAAGGGGACCCTATATCAATTGCGAAAGAAATTCACGAAAAATGGCGATCTATTTGGACGGATTTCGAAAACATAAAAAAGCCACAGGTAGTACTTCTAAATCGTTAAAACTGTCTTATATGTGGAAAATCATTGAGCTAAAGAATATTATTTTAATTATAAGTATTCATTTAAATATTTTAATGAATTTTTATAGATATAAATTAATTTTATGAATATTATTCTTAATAAATAAGATTTCTTTTAATAAATATTTTCACATAATAATAAACATGCCCTTAAAAGATTTACACTTATTAATATAAAAATACATGTTATTTAAAATATTCTATAAGGGGATTCAAACTTGGAATTTTGAACCACATAACTGCTAAAAATTCATCTACCTCTATCTGTAAATTTAATAGTTCGATCTTTTTGCAGTCAATAATATTCTTGTTAGAGTTCATGGCTGTGATGAAACTGTATTAGATAAAGGAGGAGGTTATCAGCCTAAGTTGGATGCGCTGGGTTCAATAAAACACCCTGAATAAACCGTTTCGGCCTTAATTTGTTTGGCCATCTTCAGTTAATTGGGCTACAAAATTTACAAATGGTTGTCAACATTGATATATTTTATGCTTATTATCATAATATTATAAGTTGATATAATATTATAATTATTATAATATTATAATTATATAGAAATTTTTTTATATAAACTCATTACATTCATTCTGAAACTTTGGGTGCAGGCACGTTATAAATTTAATTGAAGCTACAATTTTTATTTTTGACAAGGCTTGGTTCGATCACATATGTGTACCGCATTTTGTATATAACTGCAAATTTAAACAACCAACATGGTCAACTTGTATTATTATGATAATAAGCATAAAATATATCAATGTTAACAACCATTTGTAGATTTTGTAGCCCAATTAACTGAAGATGGCCAAATAAATTCAGGTCAAAACGTTTTATTCAGGGTGTTTTATTGAACCCAGCGCATCTCACTTTGGCTGATACCTCCTCCTTCGTCTATAATATTCGTTTAGGGTCAGAAGAAAAACAGAATAAAATAATCAATCTGTATTGTCCCTCAGTTTGAGAACCCCTGGATTAGAATATTATCTTTAATATTTTATTAATAATGATCGAAGCTAATTTAAATAAAACAGATATCATAGATTTACAAAAATTTTCATTTATTTATCTCATCTCAAGAGATACATTCGCCAATAGATTACTTTTTCAAAAACATCCATATCTTTTAAATGGTCCATCATATTAAGTTGGTTTAAAATAACTTGCTACATACAATGCTATTTCTTGATTATAGTCATTACCTAATGATTTAGCATATGAGGATGAAGATGGTGATATTGAAACAGGTAATTAATAACAAGGTACATCTCTTAAAGATGTTTACCTGCTAGAACTAGCATATTTAAAGCACCTGTGAAGCCACATTAGATTTGATTGGGAAGGCCTTAATTGCGACCCTCTATCTTTGCTAGAATCGCAACAACTATACTCCGAAGAGAATATGACATTGCTGAAACTAGCCAATATAAAAAAAATATAGGACTCGAAATGTTTAGAAATTATGCTATGACGAATAATTGAAATCTCAACCAAAACATTCTGTGAAAAAACAGACCAAGTTCGAAAAAGTAGTGAAATCTAGTGTGTAGCCAAGTTAAATTCGACAAGAATAATTAAGTTGAGAAAATAGTAGATCTTAACGAATTTAACTTGTCTACACACTAGATTTCACTACTTTTTCGGACTTGGTCTGTTTTTTCACAGAATGTTTTGGTTGAGATTTCTCTTCTTTTTGTAAGCTATGAGGAAGCCCGTTGATCCGAAGGGCTAGAATTTTTATTTTTGACCCCTTGGGTGGTTAGTTTTTTCATTTCTAGCCTTCAGGGGGCCCACAGAATATGTATACAAAATTTGGTTGAGTTTGGTCCAACGGGCTAGAATTTGCATTTTTGACCCTCCCCTCCATTTTGAAAAGGTTGAAAGATAGAAATTTTGGATTTTTGGAATTTTTCCTTTGTTTGTGTCCCAAATTCTACTAGAAGGCGAAATTTCATGATGCTGGAATGATTAGAAGTACCCTATAGGTTTTGATGACCTGTCAGTGAGTGAGTGCCAAAATTAGCTATTTTCTCAGGTCCATATCTCAGAATCCCTTTAAGCTATATTATTGAGATTTGGTACTCTCCTCAAGATGAATTACATAATTACATATGTATAATTTCAACTCTGTATCTCAAATGGGTTCCGAGCCTGCAGGGGGGTCGAAATTGGCTCGAAATGCTTCGTGTAAATAGCGTGCAGCGTATACGGCCAAGCCAATGCTCGAACTTGGCCTGCGCATGCTGTGCGCTTTGATATATTGGAAATCTATGATATTATATAATTTTTAAATTTATATTTTACTAATTATATATCTTTAACATTATATTATTATATTGTAAATTGAACAAAGACACAACAAATATATTTTTAGAGAATCTAAATATTAGTTAAATTTTGTTCTTAATATTGACTAATGGCCCAGAGTTAATTATTTAGCAACTTAATCTAGATAGAAAATTAAAATCTTATTCATAGCTCTTTGACAAAAATGTATTTTATTAGTAATTAGATTTTCTTTTGTTTTTTCTTTTAATTCTTTTATTTTCTTTTTTTCCTTTAATCTTCCTCTCCTTCATGTTAATAAAGATAATAATATAGAGCAAGGTCATAAGCTAACTAGATTTGAGATTATTTATTTATAAATAAAATTATAATGGATTTACACTAATTCCAAAATCTAAGCAATTTTTTCTGTACAATTACACGTATCTAATTGCTATAGAATAGAAATAAAATTATATAGATATACGAGAAAGGTGCTTCTATGTAGAGTAAAAGCAGGCGCTGTGCCTAAATCACGTTGGATATATATTCAGTTTTAAAATTAATCATTTAATTTTGAGATTTATCTATTATTATTAAAATAGGAAGATTAAATATTTTCATATTCTCTCTCGTATTGGACCTAACTCATCCGAATCTGTTTTTTGATGCAAACGAAAGATTTTAATCAAAATCAGATTTAATTCAAGTTATCTAATTTAATTATAATCATAAACCTTAAGGTAGTTGTTACGCGACAATACTAGCAAAAAGTTAATGCTAGAGTATATAGAACAGACAATAAGGATTCATAATTCATAAGCCCAAAACTTTTTGCTGTTTATGTACCGATTCTAGCCAATGCCGTGATAGTTTGACAAATCTGGCACCATTGTAAGAGATTGAATATTTTTATATTAAAATGACAGATAAAATACATTTTAAATTTCTATAAAAATCGTTTTGTTAATTTTTAGCAAATGTAATCAACGCCTATATTACACCTTATGAAAATTATAATTTTGAAAAAATCTAGTGCATGCGCGCTTTATACATCTTTTGCTGGTTAAATAAATGCGCTGTTGCCAAATTGTTTTTAATTGTAAATTTTTTTATATACATTTTTCATTATTTATTCATTATTATCTCAGAAACTGTGTTCTAACTATGAATCAAAATTGTCTTAAAATATGTATTGGTTATTGTTTAATGTTGGTTTAGTTTTTTATAAAAATGGTAAGAATGGTTTCTTAATTATAATTAAATATGTATGTAAATTTTCCGATATCCCGTATAGTGCAATGTATAAGAGTCTGAAAAACTCTATATTTGAAATTTAATATCTCCGGAACTATATTGTTCATAAATTTTGCCACCAATCGATGCAGAAGTATTTAAATAATAATCTGTATAAATTTCAAAAAAATCCTAAGAAAACCCATTTGGCGAAACAACTACCTTAATTTAAATACATTAACATTTGTTTATTAGAATAAAAAATATAGCTAAAATTATTTATTGAAATCCTACTTTCATTGTAGCTACCATAAATAATAATTTTACTTGATGTTTTTTTTTTATAAATTAGTGTAAATTCAATATTATCTTAAATAAATAAATAGATTAGCTGCTAACAACCTCTTTTCTTGTCTTTACACATTTCCCATTTAATTGTTTTAATGATACCTATATGTAGTTTTTGATGAATATTCTAAATTTACGATTTTAAATATTTGGTTTTAAAATGTTAGAAACTATATTTTTAACAGGCACGACGAAAGAATCGACCATGGTGGCGGATTGCTGGATCTTCAAAAAAATTTAATAAAAAAAATAATTAGAAAAAAATTATTAAAAAAAAAAAAATCGGAAATTTGAATAAATGTTTTATGGAATTCAAAATATAGATAACAAAATTCATTAAATTATAAAATTAATAGAAGAGCTGTATTATTGTTATAATGTTTGATTATTTGTCTAAGATATAAGTATTTTTAACTTTTTATAAATGCTATTAAATTATGTATGTGTATTGTATAATGTAGGTATATGTAAAAAACAATTTAAGTAGTGTTCATAAAAGCCACTTTTTAAATAATCCTGAATTAAATTTATCAATCATGGACACCAATCATCCTATATTATTAAATAAAATGTTATAATTTTCAATAAGTTATGTTTATTTAACCGATTTCAAAAAAGGAGGAGGTTCACAATTCGACTGAATTTTTTTTTGTGTCTATGTTACCTGATATCTTCGCCAATTGTGAACCGATTTTGATGGGTTTTTTTCATTGGGTTCAATATAATTTCCGATTAATCCCGTTTTTTTTCATTGGTATTAGACCTTTTTTGATATGTTTGTTCACCCATAACTTCTTTGTTTATGAACCGATTTTGATGATTCTTTCTGCGTATGGATCAGTACAGCTCCAAGATAGTCAAGATATCTAAGTATTTATTTATTTTATGTATGTTCGGTGAGAACTTTTTGCCACATGGACCGATTTCGATGATTCTTTTTTTATTGGAAAGGGGGTACCTTAGGGGTGGTCCCATATTAATTTGGTCAAGTTCTGATGATATGATCAATGACGAAATAACAGTAAATCTCCAATTCTTATGAGCAAATAATCGAAATGATAATAAATAAAATCTTTAAAAAAAATCTTAAAACATTCATTTAAAACCCGCAAACGTTTCGAGAGAATTTCTATATTTATGAATTGAATTTTATTATCATTTTCTGATTCATTCGCCTGACGCTTTCTCTTACGAGATGCATACAAGGTATTATATTAAGTCACTATTAATAACATCACTAAAAAGAGAAAATAAAAAATAATTTTATAAATAAAATAAAACCGACTTCAAAAAATTAAATGCAACAAATAAAATAATAATAACTCAAAATCAAATAAAATACACTAAAAGGTATAAAATAATTATCTTATTTAGTTACAACTAAACGACGAAATATTAACATGAAATCACTTTTTGAAGTCGGTGCCAAACAAACTATATAAGCGAGCGTACTCGCCAAACGAACTAAGTAAGATTCGTCGAGTTCGATTCATAGAATGTATATGTTTGGCACCGACTTCAAAAAGTGATTTCATGTTAGTATTTCGTCGTTTAGGTATAACTAAATTAGATAATTATTTTATACCTTTTAGTGCATTTTATTTGATTTTTGAGTTATTATTATTTTATTTGTTGCATTTTATTTTTTTGAAGTCGGTTTTATTTTTTTTTTTATAAAAATTATTTTTTATTCTTTTTGAACAAACTAAGAACGTCAAATGGACGATTGCCGGGTGTTGAGTAAAATTAGAATATTTCTCACAAAGATTTCCTTTCTAGAATAGTCGTGTTGTTGATTTTCTCTTAGAATAGACGATTGGCCAAGTTTGAATTGATTGGGATCCCCCTCCCCTCCCCTCGAGACTTTACATCCCTCCACTCAGCCTTCATGTTATCATACTAATATATTGTCAAGAAATTTACACTTTTTGCGAATATACCTTTGTATTGTGTTCATCAATTCCTATGTGTAATGATGGCGCGTCTAGAAAGACGCAAATAACAAACAAATAAATGGATGATTATTCCACGCAATCATGGTGAATCATGAATACTAACATACATTTTGTATTAAATAGCATATACCATATAGAATAAAGCTATAAAGCAGTACATAAAGTAGTATTATAATTTTACACTTTATAACAAAAAGAAAATAAATAATTCCTGTTGAAGAATGCTTATTATATTCTAATCCGGTTCCAAATTAGAAAAGTGCTGGACCACTTCATTCGTCAATACGTATATCCCCATGACTTCAAGGAACTGGAACTCTCTCCCAGCCTCCATCTTTCCCAGCACTTATAATCTTCAAACCTTCAAAACCCGAGAGCATAAACACCTACGTCTACACCCCCTCACTTAATCAACTTTTCCTTCTCTTCGGTAATGCAAGGGTCTTTCGAGATCCATAGGGGCTGCTTCTTTACTGGTGCGCCCTTCTTGCATTCGATTGCATTAAAAAAAAGGCCAATTTCTTTGGTTCAATTATTATCTATATATATATAAAATTAAGATTTTGTCTGTACATTGGTCCAAATCACGCCAAATTTCGGTTGCACACGTTTCAAGCAAAGTTATGAACGAAAACATCCTCAACAAAATTCCTGTATGTCTGTATGTATGTTTGCATGGTTTCCGCGAAAAGTTGCTCACGATTCACGTAAAAACGGCTCAAGGGATTATTATGAAATTTCATATTTGCATCAGATGTCTTCAAACTTACGTTTATAACGTTTTGATATTTTGATAAAAATGTAAATTCTTGCCCTTGGAGCAAACTCAACCAAATTTTGTATATATAATCTGTGGCCTCTAGAGCTGTGTTCCGCAAACTTTTTGTGTTTAAGGTACACCTATCAAATCAAGAAATTTTAAAGGTAGACCAAAGAAAAAACCAATGTTTATTTAATATTTATTTATATAATATACAAAGATGTTTAATGAGAAATGTGAGCCTGCTTAACTGAGCACAGCCGATCAAAATTTAGAGAAATGGTTGATAAGGCTGAGTCTCATCTCTTACTGCTCGCATAATTCTTCTCAGTTATGTGTAGATGCATTATCTTCATAAAACTTGAAATTTTTCCGCAGCACGCCAACTAATGACCACGGTACAGCAGTGTGCCGCGGCACACACTTTGCGGAACACTGCTCTAGAGAGCTAGAAATTCAAAAACTAACCACCCAAAATGCGGGGAGGATAAAAAAATGTAAATTCTTGCTATTGGAGCAAACTTAACAAAATTTTGTACATATAATCTGTGGGCCACTAGAAGCCTAGAAATGCTAAAACTGGGTGCGGGTTGTTGGTCTGGCGCGCGGGTGCACGGTGGGTGGAGTGGTGGATGGGTTTCGAGTGGTGTGGGTTCAGGGGGGTATGGGGGTGCAGTGTCGGGGTGGTGATGTGAGGCTTGGGTCCATGGTGCGGGGTGGGGGTACATGGGTGTAGCGCCCTGGTTAGCAAGAGGACTGCCGAAGGCGGGCCTTGCAGCTAGTTCTTTAATAAAGCAACTTTTTTTTCCAATTTTTGTACGATAAAGGAAAATTTTTCCCGAAACTTAAATAATTAATAAACATTTTATACTTTTTATTTTTTCTAAAAAACTATTAATTGATATAGAGATCTGTATATAATTATTCAATAGTTTAAATGGTTTATCTTTGTGTATTTGTTTTATAAATTTGAACCCATAAATATTATTTCTATTTCCCCGCTGTAACATGTACTGATATGATTTTAAAATCTATTGATTTGCAATTTCTTTTTAAACTAAAAAATCAAATTCGAATTTCAATTTCAAATCTCCGCTGAATGAATACAAGTGGCGCCGCCGCGACCATGCAGCCATCTCTATAATTTTTTCCTTCGGTTTCTCTAATCTGTCAATTTTATTTACTGTTTTAATAATTAAAAATTACTTTATTTATTTATTTTTATTAATAATTTTTTTAATTGTGATTTTGACTAAATTTTAAGTGTATGAAATAAAACAGAAAATGTGGCAATATCTTGAAGACCTTGACCAAACCCAAATTGTGAGTTTTCTTAAATTTATTATAAAAATATTTGAATTAATTGTCAATATAAAATTAAAAAAAAATATTACATTTCCATTTATATTTAGATAAATATTTATTAAATCAACCAAAATCATATTATACTTATACTCAAAAAATATTAGGCTAAATAACAATAAATCTTTATTAGCTATTTTCTGCTATATATCATACAATAAACATATATACGTGCCCATAATTATGAAAGTGGACTAAGTCAAAAAATTTAGTTTTTTCATATTTTATGTTCCATCCATTTAAAAAGTACACTAATAAGATGTCGGTTTTGAAAAATCGCATAAAATTGAACCGTTAAGTGGATTTCTAGTTGTCTCATTATACAGAATTCGAATCTTGTTTATTTTATAAAACTTTAAATATCTCGAAACTAACAATCAATGACTTGGACCACTTTCATAATTATGGGCACATATTTGTTTTTAAATAATACATTCAATTTTGAAATACAAAGGATAGAGATAAATACATTTTAATAATATAACATATAATAATAAACATACAAATGTACAATACACAATACATGACAATAACTAACTATACACATATATACAGGGTGTCCCGTATCACAACGATAAACCGTAAACAGGGGATAAGGCAATTTACGACGGTCCAGAACGTAAAAATTTTCTTTAATAAAAGTCATAGTTTTCGAATTATAGGCATTTTTTGAAAATGGTGAAAATCGCTATCCTGTCCTAAATATCGAGATGCTGTGGCTACAAATTTATATATTTTATTATTCTAATTTTTGTTAATCAATCCTGAATAATCCTGCTATTGACCAGAATTCTTCTAGGCGCGTCGACAGAAACCTCCCAAACATATCATTCGTCTCAAACTCACTAGAATTCAGGGATAACATTTCAATGCTAACTCTAGGGTCTGACCTTTCATGGAATGACCATATCTCTACCACTGCTAAAGCTGCAGCGCGCAAGCTTGGTCTCCTATTTAGGTCCAGACGCTGTTATACTCCCAGTCAACTTCTTATACTGTATCAGGCTCAAATTCGTCCTTGTCTCGAATATGGCTCTCATCTGTGCAGGGGTGCCTCCAAGCATTCTCTTGTTACACTGAATGCAATTCAGAAGCGAGCAGATTAAACTCATAGGAGACCCCGGCTCTAACCAACTCACTCGACTCCCATGGCTCACCGAAGAACCGTTTCTGCCTTTTCTCTCGTACTTCAGATACTATCGCGGTGTCTGTTCAGTCGAGCTGAAATCAATTATCCCCCCTAATGCCCTCTTTACGAGAAACACGCGGTTTTAGAACGCTCAGCACCCCTTCGCTGTCAAATTGGACAAAAGTCGAACAAGCGCTTTCGCCAACTCTTTTATCCCTATGACCTCCAGAGACTGGAACTCGCTCCCTGCCACCATCTTTCCCGCGACTTATAACCTTCCAGCTATTTGAGACCCGTATCCACAGATACCTTCGACTCCTGCCCAGCCCATAAAATTCTTTCCTCTTCCTGCCAACCCAGACCTTTAGGGCTTGCACCTTTTTGGTGCAACTCCTTCTCTCATCATTTTCATAAAAAAATTCAAAATAAAATCATAAGTACTATACTTTTGGAGAAAAAAATATTTTTGCCGAACTTACTATATGTTTTAAAAAATTTTAATCATTTAACTTTGAATCATCTTTAATGTAAAAAAAAGTCTAGTATCCTGCCATGGCGAAGTTATTTAAAAACTGGATACAGGATTTCTACTTTCAGATTTGGATTCAGCGGGGTCGAATTATAAATAATCACCTATTTTTGTTCAAAGGTGCAAAAAAAAAATTGAATTTGTTCATCAGTCTTATTAGTTGCTGGTAGAATTTTGTAAAATTTATTTAAAAATTTAGACTAAACGTCCTCACATTTTTGCACTGCTAATATGTGTAATCTTTAATGATTAAAATGCTTTGTAATTGATGAGCCTGATGAAATACAAACATAAAAGGACGAAATGTTGCTAAACAGTACCTATATAAGTTTTTTATTAAAGTGCCATTTTTCCCTATAATTCATATATTTAAATCAAACTCTGGTCAATAATATTTAACAATTGTCTTTACCATCATTAACAACTTGTGAAGGAAATTTAAAAGGAATAAGCAATATAGGCAGTGGCGTAGCCAGAACTTAGTTCTGGGGGGGTTCTACTAGTTAGTTTTTTGAACAAAATGAAATGAAAAGCACTCATCTTAAAAACTTGATTTCTATCTCATTCTGTAGGAAATCTTATTGAATTGAACGTTTACTTGGATCACTTTTTTGATAAAACTTTTAGATTTATAGATATCCAGAATTTTCCGTACAGGACCCATTCCGAATCCTCAAAGGTGTCATGCAAAATGCTGGATATCTTTAAATCTAAGAGTTTTATCAAAAAAGTGGTCCAAGTAAACGTTCAAGTCAATAAGATTTCCTAGAGAATGAGATAGAAATCAAGTTTTTAAGATGAGTGCTTTTCATTTTATCAAGCGAAAACTGAGATTTCTTGCAAAAAATTGCAGTTTTTCAAAATTTCAACCTAATTGCGGCACTGGTTACTATTATCCAATTAAGATGAAACTTGGTTTAAATTGTAGCAAATTTAATCTAGTTTAAAAATTTATAGAATGGTCTTTGTCGAAAACATGTTCCATCATGGTCGAAATGAGAAAAAATCGAAAAAAGTGCGAGTTCTTAGGTTAAAGTCCGAAAATTTCGATGTTTTTCGGCCACCAAAAGTTGTTCCCTACATCTTTGAGGTTGCAAACTTAGATTTGGCATACCTACACCATATCAAACGATCCTAGAAAAAAAAATATTTTCCCGCAATTAATGTAAGCTGAAACCCCCTATACATATACTGGGCTATTGCGGGGTTTTCTAACGAAATGTATAAATCGATCTGAAATTTTTAAATTGCTACAACTCTAGACGATTTGAAGATAAAATCATAAATGTATATATCATTTTAAAGGAAATTGAATGCTCTACAACTTCTTTTCTGAGGACTTTTACTGTAAAACTAAAGGCTGAGCTGCTAGAGACAAAAGTTTGGCGAAAATTATAGGCAATTTTATTTTTTTCATACATAAACGATATTCGCCGGCAAATATCTCAAAAACCATAAGGAATAGAGAAGAATTAAATAGAAGCAATCTTCTAGTAAATTTTATACGCTTTTATTTTGATAAGAATAACTTTTTCCATACGACCCACTATTTTTGAGATATAAGCAACAAACCAAAAAACGGGACATTTCCACCTCCCCTCCAAACCCCCTAAGCCCGGTAGCTAGGACTGCGGAATTTTAGTATTTTACCTCCTAACCACCCAACACACATTTCATAAGAAAAAAATTCTCTCCTCTTCAATATTTTCTATAACCCATTCGTTGACTAAAATTGTGTGATCAGGTTTTTTTTTTTTTTTGCTCCCTTCCTGGCTTTTGGTCTGAACCATTTAGCCAATCACTTTCTTTGTATTATTTTATCTAGTTAAGTATGTATAAATTTTCATTAGAACTTAAGGTTAATTAATTATAAATATAATGTAGTATATACAATTTTAAATATTTACACTAGCCCTTAGTACAAATCTCTGAAGAGCCATAACAACTTTTTCACTGCACTTACACAAGCGCAAAAGATAATCACTATTTATTGGAAATTTCACACTTTCGTTGATTTCACAGTAAAGCATTTGTGTCCACTTTTTGTTTAGATCACATTCAAGAAGCACTATATATGTGATCAGGTTAAATGAAAAAAAAAATCTTCTTTTTAAGGGCTAAATACAACTTTTTTTTTTGCTATGTATTATAAATGGGATCAACTAGGATTCGGTAGAAGTGATTCCAAAAATCTAATTCTTCCAAATACTATATGCTTAATGTCTTTATAAATAGCATTTTTTTTTTTGCTTTACGGCCTTGGTAGCCATAAGCCATTTACGATACTATTTATTTTATTTTTAAATTTGTCTCTACACTCGGGGGTCAGATTTTAGCCGGATGCCTCGAGTCGGATTCGAACTCGGGTCCTCTTGGTTAGCTGGCTGACATGCTACCGCCTAGCCTACCCGACCCCCCATAAATAGCATTTATTTCTTATATTAATACAATAAACAACAATATGTTATAATAATAAAAATAGATAAATAGTTAGTTGAATCGGATAAGGGTATGGTGTAATTAATTATAAATAGACAAAATAAAAATTTAAGTTTCTAAATTTTTTTATTTGAGTAAAAGTATTACAAAATCTTAAACAAATTAAAAGAAAAAATAAACTTAATATGTTAATACGAATTTAAATAAATTTAATTTTAACATACAGTCATACAAATATATCAGATTTCAATCAAAATTAATATTGTTACATACATACACTACGTACGCTAAAAAAATTTATATTTCAAATTATTTATTTCTGATATAGTTATATTACAAAAAGATTGCGTTCCAGATGCAAGGAAATTTTAATTGCAGTATTTGTAACCCAGAATCATTTCTCTCCATTATAGTCCAGTGCCCCTATGGGGAAATTTTTAGGATAGGTCTGATTTTTTACATATATATGTTTTTTGGGGCGCTGAATCCGAATCCGAGGTCTCGCACCAAAATTTCGTGACGCAACATTGTACAAAATTTCAAAAAAAAGGTGAAAATTTCCATTTTTTGGCGGTTTTTCGCTTATAACTCGAAAACTATCAACTTTTCGTAAATAACCTTCCTATTCAAAATGAAAGTTCATAAAATCTCCTACAAATTTATTTATTTAGGTTTTTTTCTTCGACCAATCGTTTGGGCTCAAGCGTTAGTTGAAAATTGGCCTATTTTTTCATTTTCGTCAGATCCCAAAAACTTGCACTTTTTTTGATATTTTCCCATTTTGACCATGAAGGAGCACGTTTTCGACAAAGACCACTTTATACATTTTTAAACTAGATTAAATTTGCTACAATTCAAACAAAGTTTCATCTTAATTGGAAAAATGGTAATCCGTGCCGCAATGAGGTTGAAGTTTTTAAAAACTGCAATTTTTTGCAAAAAATCGCAATTTTTCCTTCATAAAATGAAAACCACTCATCCTAGAAACTTACTTCCTATCTCATTCTCTAGGAAGTTTTATTGACTTGAACGTTTACTTGTACCACTTTTTTGATAAAACTCTTAGATTTATAGTTGTCCAGCATTTTCCATTACTGGAAATATCTATTTTTTTCAAAAAATCGTAGTCTCGAAATTTTGGTGGGAGACCCCAGATTTCGATTCAGCGCCCCAAAAAACATATATATCCAAAAAATCAGAACTACCCCAAAACTTTCCTGACAAAAACAATTTGACTGGACTATTATCAGCATATTTATTTTCACAAAATATTTTTATACTCATTACTAGTAGGAAAATTTTAAAAATCTACACTTTTTGAAATAAAGAAGAGAGAATAAAAAATATCGTTAAATACTAGATACGTAGGTAAATTATTAACTACCATATAGTAGATATGAGGACAGGCAGTCAGGAAAATGAAAATTAAATGATCTTTGACGCCGTTTCTATTACATTTTTATTCACAGGAGTTTTTAAAGGGTTATAGTGGTGTTTCACAAGTAAATTTACTTGTGAAATCGGAACGTCGACAAAAAAAAATTAAATTTTTATTTTTCTAATTCTCTTATACATTTATAATAATACAGCCAAATTTTCATTTGAGTAAATTATATAATTTGAGTCCCCACATTAAATGATAAGAATTATCTAGAAATTATAATAAATTGAGTGGATATCGATCGAGGCAGTTCAAAAAAAGAAGAAGATAATCCAATGCCACATTCCCTCTGTCTTCTGTTCAGTGGCAGTAACAATAATACTCATTGTAATACTACATTGTAAATCGAATGTTTTCTAGCATTTGATTCAATCGCGAATCAAATGTAGGGAATTTTTGTCAAATATTGAGTGAAAATAATATTTGAACTTATATATTTCTAACTTGAAATAATGATCTTAAATAAATTTTTATAATTTTTCTAACTAATATAACAAAGAATAATTGCTATATCAATGAGAATTGTTTTTGACCGCGCTTATTTGAAAAAGATATTTATCGCGAGACCACTGCGGATCACGATATTGAAGTCTGCGGAGTCTTAAGTCTGGACCAAGAAAGAAAAAGATGTGATCCACTTAGCTACAATCCAACGTCATTTCGCGTATAGCCCGCTAGACATTGGTGATCCATCCGAATGTCTAGCGGGCTATACGCGAAATGACGTTGGAATGTAGCTAAATGGATCACATCTTTTTTTCTCTTGGTCCAGACTTAAGACTCCGCAGACTTCACTAGCGTAATCCGCAGTAGTCTCGCGATAAATATCTTTTTCAAATAAGCGCGGTCAAAAACAATTCTCATTGATATAGCAATTATCCTTTGTTATATTAGTTAGAAAAACTACATTATAATTCTGCTGAGAATGAAATACAATATATTATTGTTACAGCCACTGAAAGAGGAGACAGAGGGGAATGTCGCATTGGATTTCCTTCACTGACTTTTCAAAACCCTGAAGAAGGAGAGAATAGCCTCCGAAACGTCGGTTTTTGAATAAAAATAAAAAGATAGTATAAATTATCTTCTTTTTTTGGACTGCCTCATCGATATCCACTCAATTTCACTTATCAGTCCGTCTTCAAAAATTACTCCAATCTTATAATAAATTATTGATAATATTAAAATAAATGCCCGTAAATTAGAATTGAATTTATTTATATACGTTTATTAATTTGTTCATATTAAGAATTTAAAATCTAATATATTAATATAACTTTTTATATTTCTTAAATGCATAGATCGATTTATAATAAATAATTTCAGCAACCTTTTCATTTTATTAATGACGCTTTAAAGGTAAGACTGACGATTTGGAAGATTCTTTAGAAATGTTGTAATCAGGAAATTAATTGAAAAATCATGTTTTTTTTCTAATTTCACCATTTGCTACAACCTAAAAAAATCTCCCAGATGTTTGATTCTTATTAGTATAAGAGTTAGCAACGTCGCGAAAAAGTTTATTTTTAACCGGCTGGTTTTTCACTATTTCCCTTCTTATTGAAGCTAGGTAGGGATGCTGTGCGTCTGGCACCGGTTGCGTTTACCAGTGCGCATCTCGTCTCTAGAGGTAAAAAATGGATATTATTCAACCAATTATTATTATTATTTTATAATTTTCTATGTCTTTTAGCATGATAAATTTATAGTTGCCTAACACTTTTGTTGTTGCCAACATTCCGCCAGATCTAATTTAAGTAATTAAAAAATAAAAATTTTCAATCCATTTTCAACTGTCTGTAATTTTAATATAATATAGTTCTGTACTCAAAGAATATAAAATTAATTTGCCAGACGTAAATTCTGTTGTTTAATTAAGATCAAGACCATTTCAAGTCCTGAGAATAGGTGAATTAGAAGAGTATACCGGGTGAGTTTTTTTTTATCTTGAGAGTCTTTTAACTAAAACACAGTGCATTATATGAAAAAAGTTTCAAATCAAAAGTTTATTCATATCAAGGGGAAAACTAAACTACGCTATTATTTGTCAGCCTAGAATAAGCTTTCAAGGGTATTTCAAGGTCAAGTTCTGTTTTGGAAAGCCTATATCTTTCTTTACATAGTTCTAGATCTAAAAAGCTGAACAACTTTCATAAGAACTATTTTTTTATACGTCATCAAATAAAAAAATATTAAATCAATTAGATATTAAATTATTTGGATTTTTTGAGATCTAATTGATTTAATATTTTTTTATTCGATGTCGTATAAAAATGGTTCTTATGAAAGCTAGTTCAGTTTTTTTTTAGATCTATAGTAAAGAAAGATATAGTGTTTCCATTTAAAAAACACAACTATGACCTTGAAATACCCTGAAAGCTTTTTTCTAGGTCGACCAACAATAGTGTAGTTTAGTTTCCCCACTTTATATAAATAAACTTTTATTTGAAACTTTTTTTTCATATAATGCACTGTTTTAGAGTTATAAGACTATCTCAAGATAAAAAACTCAACCGGTATACCCCTTCTAACTCACCTATTCTCAAGACTTAAATTGGTCTGGATCTTAATCAAACAACCGAATTTCCTTCTTGCAAAATTATTTGAGTGCAGAACTATATTATATTAAAATTTCAGACGTTTGAAAATATCCATTTTTTAGCTCTACAGACGAGATGCGGAATGGTAAACGCAACCGCTCCCAGGTGCCAGACGCACAGCATCCCTATCTTCAATAAGAAAGGGAAATATCGAAAAACCAGCCGGTTAAAATTCATTCTCGAAAACGTTGCTAGCTCTCCGACTATATCTTTTCTTTTGTATTATAGTTGTATAAATATAATAACTATAATATATAAAGGGATAGACAGTAATATATATACATATATATGTCTTATTTACTATAATATATAAGATATAAAATACTCAAACTTATAAATATGAATTCTGATAGAAGTGCTGATTTGGCCGTCCACCATCACCCAACCAATCCACCCAACGCGAAACACGACTTATATAGCCAGGGTCTCCCTCCAGGCGGCCAGCCGCCGAAAGCCAGCGGAGCCGCCCGACTCCCGGCGGAGAGGCGGCTCGAGGCGAGGGAAGTCCTCCCCGCCCGCCGCTTCTCCTGCGAGAGGGGGCGACTCCCCTGACAGCCGGCTGGCGGAGTTAGAGGCGGGGAAGGGGCTTTCAAAGGATCTCATTAGGGATTTGGAAATAAAAGGGGGGTTTCTTTTAATAAATATTATTTATTCAATTTTTTTTTTTAATACATACTATTATACACATCAATTATTATTGAAACATATATACATTAATATATAATTAAATTATTTATACTTATACCATACATATCAAATACTTAAGCATTACATTTCTTGAAGATGAACGTTAAATAGGATTGAGTCAGCATTTGATCTGTGAAAAATACACAATTATTTGATTATAAATTATATCAATAGTTATTATTATAAGTCATATTTTAAAACTTTAAAAGCATTAAAAAAAATCCACAATAGAAAAAATAATATTTCATTTTATAAAATACGTTATAATTTTTTTTTTTTTTTTTCAGACGGACAACTAAGTCGACCATTCCAGCAAAAAAAGAAAAATTATTATTTCAAGGTATAATATTCACTTCCAATTGAGAGTTAAATAAAGTCTTTTCAAATAAATTATTTCATATGTATTAATATTACTTTTTTTAATAAAAATCATTATTTGAATACTTTCTCTCTCTATTTTATTTATATAAAAACAAAATTCCACAACTTTTTTTAACTCTATCCTGCTGCCTCTTCCTACTTCCTATCAAATCCTATTAAATTTAAATATGACTTGGAGAATTATTTCATGGGATAATACTACCTATATTTATTAAAAATTTATACACTGCAAAAAAATAGAGCAACAATAAAAACTATGGAATAGTAAATCATTTTTAAATTTTTTACAAGTTTCCATACATTATTGAAATTATTACTTATTCTAAGTGCACTTGCCACTTGTTGTTGGCTTAGCCCTTGATTAATTAGGCTACCAATTTGAACTGCTTCTTGAACTTCAGAAGATATCCATTTTGTACATTTTAATCTTTCTATCAATGATGCTTAATTCAAAATTACTAAATTTATTGATATTTTGAATTATTATTATTTTTTTTTATAAAATATCAAAAATAATCAACAATATTTATTGAATATGTTAAGTTTAAGAGTTAATAGAACAAATTATATGGTTATTTGTAAAATTTAAAAATAATTTGCTACTTAATAAAGTTTTTATTAGGTGCCTCAATCTTTTTGCGCCGCAGTTTAGTTTATTCAGATTTTTTTTAATTTCAAACAATTATCTATTCTGTGGGGGGTCCAATACGAAATAATTCTCCAGTTCATCAACCTGGCCAATAAACAAGTAGATTAATAAAGATATTTTAAGTTATTTTCCCAAATAATTAAGCTAGAGCTCTCTTCAATAGTGCACGACACCTCATTACTTTCGCGTGCACTTTATAGAAAAAATATTCAAAACATCTTTAGCAAAGTTTTTCGATTAAAAAAATTAAAATCCTTTTTCAAAGCGGTTTATATCCTCCGATTTTTGTATAATTTTATAATAAAAACAAACTCCCCTTCATTAGATGTTGGTGCTAGCAAATTGAGCTCTCGAAATATTCCTTTTCGAAATTCGCTGCCGCGTCGAATTCCACTATAGGTGGTGCTATACCTTGAATTTTGAGGGACTATTTTCCATCCTTTTCTCTTTAGTTCCATGCTTTGGTGTCTTTTGGCCTGAACCATAATATTTTGTCCCCTTTTATTTTGAACCTACGCTGAGAGCGTCTAATATGAATTTTGAGAGTGCTCAAAATTCATGTTAATAGCAGATAGATCGTAAGCATAAATTTATTTAGTTTTTCATCAATATTAAGTTGATGCTGAGTTTTTATATTTGTTTATTTGATTTACAACCAAATAGAAAATAGACCAATTGTTTGCACGCTTCGATTATCTGGCTATCTATTTAGCAATTTGTGCTAAAAACGCGATTGGCGTTAGTTAATTAATTAATTTTAATAAAACTGAACTGGTTTCTCGAATCCCTCCAAGGTATTTATCATCTTAATTTTCTTTGAATCATGTTTCTGGAGTCTTGCATAAGCTAATTAATTATATGTTTTTTATTTTCTGTTATCCAAGAATTCCCTAAGGTTTTTTGAAAACCAAATATAACTTCATTGGATCGGGAGTCCGGGTGAACGGGGAGCATTTCGTCCATTTTCTTTATCATAAGTTTGATTAATGATATTCTTACGTTAATTTGTATATAATTGATTTATATATAAACTTTGCCTATATTTTGTGCATATTTGTATTTTGCAATTAGCTGAATTTTTAATTTCTTTGGTGTTTTTTGGGGGGCTGAATCCAAATCTGAGGTCTCCCACCAAAATTTCCTGACTCAACATTGTAGAAAATGCAAAACAAAGGTTAAAATTTCCATTTTATGGCGGTTTTTCGCTTATAACTCGAAAACTATGAACTTTTCCTAAATAACCTCCCTATTCAAAATGAAAGTTCATAAAATTTCCTACAAATTTCATTATTTAAGTTTTTTCCCCGACCAACCTTTCTAACTCGAACGCTAGTTGAAAATTGGCCTATATTTTCTGTTTCAGCAAATCCCAAAAACTCGCACTTTTTTTGATCATGAAGGAGCACGTTTTCGACAAAGACCATACTATACATTTTTAAACTAGATCGAATTTGCACAATTCAAACCGAAGTTTCCATGTTAATTGCTTAAGTTGAGATATGATCCAGAATGATAAGTTGAGTTCTGACAATCTACAATTTTTTGCAAAAATCAGTAATTTTCCTTCATAAAGTGGTCCAAGTAAACGTTCAAAGTCAACAAAATTTCCTAGAGAATTAGACAGGAATTACGTTTCTAGGATGAGTGGTTTTCATTTTATGAAGAGGAAAATATTGCGATTTTTGCAAAAAATTGAAGTTTTTTAAAACTACAAACCTCATTGCGGCGAAGATTACTATTTATCCAATTAACACGAAACTCTGTTTGAAGTAGTAATTAATCTTGTTTGAAAAATATATAGTGGTCTTTGTCGAAAACGTGCTCTTTCATGGTCAAAATGGGAAAATATCAAAAAAGTGCAAGTTTTTGCGAGATTTGCTGAAACAGAAAAAATTGGCCAATTTTCAACTAGCGCTTGAGCCCAAACGGTTTGTCGTAGAAAAACCTAAATAATGAATTTGTAAGAGATTTTATGAACTTTCATTTTGAATAGAAAAGTTATTTACGAAAAGTTGATAGTTTTCGAGTTATAAACAAAAAACCGCCAAAAAATGGAAATTTTCACATTTTCTACAAATATAAATGAAATCTTTGATGTTAATTTAAAATTAGTTAGGCAAAGTCATAGGGAATATAAAAATGCTTCAATAGGTGACCTACATTGGACAAGATCCTAGTTTTTGCAGATGATGGAGAATGAAGATCTCACAGGAGATGGAGATTTCTGAATATTACTTGATTCTCAACCAACCATGGATAACAATCTAAAAGAACAAATGGGATTAAAATAAATAAGAGCATAGAAAAAATTTCTAAAAGATTTTCAAAGATTTCCAATTTATAAACATTTTGTAGATTTTACCACTTAATTCATTTCGACACGAAATATATGTTTTTCATAGAATAATCTTATTTTAAATATTATTAAAGAAATAAATAAATAAATGCCCATTTAAAAAGTATATTAGCACATTAGTGATTCACTGTGAGCAAATTCTATGATCATCCACACTAATAAAATTTAATTTCTAGGGAAATATAATTTTTTTAATAGAGCTAATCTTAATATAGATTTTAATTATAGATTATAAAATTCCAAGAATTTAAGTCTTGTCCCTTTAAAAATAGTGTATTATAGTGTTCATTTTTTCATATCCCTGTGAATAAAATATTCTAATTTATATGAGTTCGATTTGCCGATAGAAATAGTTTTTAAATTTTTAAGAAAATCTCAAGAGGTTGCCATCTATTACAGTGCTTTTTTAAAGTATGGGTCGAGTGAACTGAATTTTGGGGTCTGCGAAACATAGGGCAATAATGATAATGAAAAAATTATAGTGCCAGCGGCCAAAAATTAATCCAAAAAATTAAAGAGTAGTGAATTCGAGGTATATCTGTCATTGAATTTTCAATAATTTGTGAAATGCCCATTTTGTTTGAGATATATGTTTATGTGAAGCGACGTTCTTAGTATTTGAGATTATAAAATCAAAATACAGATCAAATTAGAAAAATGTAGAAACTGATGAAGTCCTTTTTGATTCTTTAGTTTAATAAGAAACAGCAGGTCCAGTTTCATTAATATTTAGATTTAATAATTGTAATTGTGTCGTTTTAATAAATGTTAAAATTATTATAATGTTTCCTAAAGATTTGATTCAAAATAAATTTATTTATGATTAGCGTAGTAAAAAGATGGTTTATATGCCTTAGACCATGAAATATATAGACACGCCTTGGTGTCGATTTGGTGAGGCCAACATCAACTAGAGAACGTGACGTCATCTGTAGGTAGGAACACCCAGAAATAGCATGGCCACTATAGGAATTATTATACATTGAGATAAATTTATGGTAGTTTAGATTATTTATTTTGGATTCCAATAATCGCAAATTAATATACCAAGATATTTATGCGAGAACGTGACGTCATCTGTAGGCGATGTTGGCCTCACTTCACTCTGTGTGGAGAGTAGCAGAGGGCGTGTCTATTTATTTCATGGTCTAAGGTTTATACCATATATCTTTATAATATGGGGCCGTGAAAAATTTCTCAGCCCAAATGGAGTGGAAAAATGAAACATTTTAAGATCAATTAGATCCGAGATGGAATGGGAGAAATTAAAAATTTGAATCATTCATCTTCCTTTTTTCAAACTATTTGGCATAGCTTATATATATATATATATATATATATATATTTAGAATTACTAGGCGGCGAACCGAAGATTTAAATCTTTGAGTGAAATATTTACTGGGATTCATAGGTCAGAGGGATTCACCTCTTCTAGTGTTCATTTTAGCACTCGGGTTCAGTTCCTTAGGGGCAGTGGAGCCAGGATAAAAATGTTGGGTGGGCACAGACAAAAAAATTCATTTAAAGGTGGAACACCCTTTTTGTTTATATATATGAATAAGTACACAAATTAAACAAAATATTATAACTAATAAGTAAATATGTATTTAAGACAATATTAATCTAGAATTTTTATGTTGAAGTGCAAATTCATTTATTATGTCATCTAAATCGAAAGTTTTGGGAATTTTTTTTCAACATGAATTATACCTAAATCACATAATCTTTCGTTTAACATGGAATTAATTAAATAATTCTTTAAACGACGCAGACAAGAAAATGTTCTTTAGCATGCAGCGCTGCTAACTGGCATTGTAAGACAAATGCTACAGAATTTATAAAATTCTATAATGGCTAATTTGTAAATGCTTTTTTGATATTATTTTTCAATTCATATTGTTGAATTGTTCTAGGTAGATTTAATTCTGATTTTAGTAATTCTAAGTGAATATCCGGATTTTCGAGTATCAGGTTTGCCTTTGATCCCAGTTAGTGCGGATAAAAGAGGTTCTACTGTAATAGAAATTTCAGAGTAATTAAAGAATAGCTTAAAAAATTTTACATTTAAAAACTTGATCTTTTAAAAATTATGCTTGTAAATATTATGTACAAAATACTATTTGTATGTTCTCGTGGGTGGGCACAAGAGATTATAGGATGGGCATGTGCCCACCCTGGGCCCCCTTAGCGCCGCCACTGCTTAGGGGGTAAAAACAACCCTTCATAAATATAATCCATTACATCTCAAATCTAAAAGATGACAAACTCTTGAGATTTTCTTAGATATTCTAATAGAAGTCGGTTTAATAAAATTTACTATCTCCGAGAACTTTAATACTTTTCAAAAAAAGTATTCATTGTAATGAAATCTTAAATATTAATTTAAAATTAGCTAGACAATATAAGAAAACATCCATAGGTGATATACTTACATTGGACAAGATCCTAGTCTGTGCAGATGATAAAAGGATGGAGAGCTTTTCAGGACAAAGAGATTTCCAGAGAAGATCACGTGATACTCAGCCACTATGAAGGATAATTAATCTTAAAAAGAACAAAAGAAAAAAATAATTAAAATGAAGAAGAGTAGAGTAATTAATTTTGTGAATGATTAAAGATTCTTGAAGCTGAAAATTCATGGTGACAAAATTTGTAGTTATAATATCTAATAAATATTTCTCCCCAATTTGGGACATCTGCAGCGTATTTATCTTCAAAGGATTTAAAAATAAATAATTTTCTATTGTGTTATTAAGATGACATGTGTCCGCGTATGATAAAATTGAATATAAAGACCAGTAGTGCTCAACATTCCTAATTATTAATATTTATTTGTTATAAACGAAGGTTTTAAATAAAAAATATGACGATGTGGCCATCTACATGACTTACTCCCTCTTGTAAATTTATATTTATATGATTTTATTTCTATTATACAACAAATAGACATATAATTATTCTAATTGCACGGGAAAATAGGTGTTTTTGTTGTTTTACAAAATATCTTGAAAGAGTTGATAAAAAAATTAATCGAAATCAAAACCCTCAGTCGTAAACATAGTAAAAATAATATTTTAAGAATTGAATGAATATTTTTCAAAGAATGTCAAAACTAAACGTTAAGTATGC
>JALMQS010000096.1:1564622-1636062 GCA_024734495.1 Forficula auricularia | reverse complement strand
CCGCCTCCTCGACGTCGACATTCTTGGGGAGGACGACGCCCAAGCATCATCAATTCAACGAAACGTCGCTCCCATGTGGGCCCACTAGAGACGGTACGGTACCTTTTGAAAAAATATCCAAAATAATCACTTCCCAGTTCAAAGGATTTGTCCTCAGGTGAAGGTCTCGTCGCGACCTTGGAATAATAATTATACAACATTTCCTTGAGCCTTTTTATTAATCGCAAATCCAAATAGAATGATTATAACCTTAGTTCAAGATTTTATCACCTATTTAGGATAGTGAGAGATTTAATTATCTCGATTAATAAATAGATGCAGATACTTCTGCTACTTCTAGGTGAGTTAGTATAAAAATCACTTCTTAAGGTAGTTGTTTCCCCATATTTCTTAGGATTTTTTGGAAATTTAGATAGATTATTATTGAAATACTTCTGCATCGATTGTTGGTAAAACGAAATTTATGAATGTAGTTCATATAGGAGATATTAAATTCCAAAGATAGTTTTTCAGACTCTTATACATTGCACTATACGGAACATCGGAAAATTTACATACATATTTAATTATAATTAAGAAACTCTTCTTACCATTGTTATAAAAAACTAAACCAACATTAAACAATAACTAATACATTTTTTAAGAAAATTTTAATTCATACTTACAACACAGTTTCTGAGATAATAATGAATAAATAATGAAAAATTTACACTAAAAACAAGCTGGCAACAACGCATTTATTTAACCTAAAAAATGGGTTAACTTTAGTACTTTTTTGACGTTTTTTCGCATCAGTCATTGTCGCAAAAGCTTTCACTCGCTTATTAAGAACTTTTTGTTTTATAAATCTCCTTTATAATGTACTTTATCTGAAATTTCTATGATAAAATATATACAAGCTCGGACAGTGTTGCCAGATTTGTCAAACGGGCACGGAATTTGCTAGTAGTGGTAAATAAACAGCAAAAACTTTTGGGCCTTTTAATTATGAATACTTAATGTCTGTTCTATATACTCTAGAATTAACTTTTTTCTAGTATTGTCGCGAAACAACTATCTTAATCTTACTTACCCTAAGAATAAAAGTGATATCAAAAATTAATCATTCTGTGATAAATTTATATTTATACATAGTTGAATATTATATAACGATAAAGCAAGAAAGTTTCTAAGCATAATATAAAATGCGAAAACTACCGTGCTCAAAATGATCTAGAATCAGTAGTTCTCAACCTTTTTATAAATTTGTACCACTAAAAACAAAATTCAAAATTTTAACTACCACCGCCAAAATGTAGGTAATAAAAGTCCGATTTGCCGAGTGATGTTGATTCAATTTTTTTGGTAAAAATCATAAAAGGGGAAGAGTGTGTGTGAATAAAACCTTTTTGAAATGTAATAAAAATCATCCGAAATTTAATGGATTTTTTTTACAAAAATCCATGTCATCTCATAAGTAAAATTATATTATATTCGTATATTCATATACAAGTGTGTCAATTTGAAAACTTCCTACCCCTAGTATCGCTAAACTGGCAAATTATTTAAAAAATCGCTGAGACACTTCAAATTTGTATTCGAGGGGAAGAATTTTGACGTATAAATCAGATCGCCCTCTTCACCCCCTGTCCCCAGAGCCCCCCCCAAAAATCTTAAATAGGAAAGGGGGTCGAGTGAGACATCATTTTGAAGGGCTTTTTATTCTCTACATTTTGGTGTGCCATTTTTTAAATTTGAGTGCTGCGTTGCCAAGTTAGGCGACTTTGAATATTGCAAAATTGAATTTTTGTAATTATTTGTGTGATACATTAAACTTATAAATTCTCATTAAAACAGGTTTTGACGGTGGTACGTTGTTTTAATAAATCAATTTTTACAGATAACAGTAGCATCATACTAGTAACTAGATTAACGTAAACCACAAACAAATTAGAACGCGTTTTTATTCTTGTACATTTATTTTGCAAATGATTAACAAAACAAAATTGAAAACAACAAGTCATAGTTGTTTTATGTTTACTTTAGTTTTGGTGTTTTCAATTTTGACTTTGTTGTTTTCAATTTTGTTTTGTTAATCATTTGCAAAATAAATGTACAAGAATAAAAACGCGTTCTAATTTGTTTGTGGTTTACGTTAATCTAGTAGGTATGATGCTACTTTATCTGTAAAAATTGATTTATTAAAACAACGTACCACCGTCAAAACCTGTTTTAATGAGAATTTATAAGTTTAATGTATCACACAAATAATTACAAAAATTCAATTTTGCAATATTCTAAGACGCCTAACGCAGCACTCAAATTTAAAAAATGGCACACCAAAATGTAGAGAATACAAAGCCCTTCAAAATGATGTCTCACTCGACCCCTTTTCTCATTTAAGATTTTTTTTTGGGGGGGGGGGCGTGGCTCTGGGGGGCGGTGGGTGAAGGGGTCGATCTAATTTATACGTCTAAAATTCTTCCCCCTCGAATACAAATTTGACGTGTCTCAGGATTTTTGAAAATAATTTTCCAGTTTAGCGATACTAGGGGTGGGAAGTTTTCAAATTGACACACTGTTTATGTGAACCAGATGAATAGACCCTATTTGATTTATTTTTAAAAATATGATTACTAAAATATTTTTAGCTTCTGTTTTGTTTTGAAAATATATTTGTTTGAAAATTCACGAAAAAATAATCGTAAAATAGGAAATAAATATAAATTGTCTTTTTTCTTCGATCATCAATAAAAAATTTGAAATGTTTTGTAAGGACAAGCTTAAATAGTCTCTAAAAATGATAGAACAATAAAAAAAATTGCCACTAGAGATCTCCAGTGTACCACCGGTTGGGAATCGCTGGCCTATAGAGAACAAAAGATTTTTTTTTATTAATGAGCACTTGTTTTGAGGAGAATTTTCTAGGTTAAGTTTCACAAAAAGGAAATATTGAAACAAATGTACGAGTATGTGTTATATTTTGAGTTTGATGAGAGTGAATCAAACTCAAAAATAAACATCATTTGTTTTAATAGTTCCTTTTTGTGAAACTTATCCTAGAAAATTCTCCTCATAAGTTATTTATAATGTTTCACTTAGAACCGACACCTAAATCCTTAAAAATTAGCACTTGTTTTATTAAGTAGAAATCCATTGTATAGGTGAGATACAATTTCAGAAAGTAAGCAATGTTATTTTCCGTCAAAAATTCAAACATGTGGGGACTGTGGAGAAAAAACGAATTAGAGGCGGAATTTTGGGGAAGAGGACGGGGTTTGAGTTGCAAAACTTCCTCCAAGTGTATCGATTCTTTCAAAAAAACGAGCTCTTTGGCTCTTTTCCTTGTCGAAGAGCTTCCTCTTTCTTTAAATTTGGGTTATTAACTAATTTGTTGAAATTTTATTTCTTCTATACATTATATTTTATCGTTGTATATTTTTGAATAAAAACTAATCAAAATGATTGATGATTCGACAAATTATTGGATAATTTTAAAAAATCTTTCACCAAGTACAAACACCAAATTCCTTAAAAACTATTCATGATTCGACACTTGTTTCTGGAGTCGTTTTCTAGTGCTGTAGGTGAATTCTAGCCTAGTAGCCAAATGTTTCAAACTATATAGTAACTATAACTATAGTAAATCTATATAGAATCTATATAGTTACTATATAGTTACTATATAGTTTGAAACATTGTGCTACTAGGGTTATTGATAAATTGAGGATAGGAAGCACGTGAAAACAAGTCCAAAAATAAGTGTGGAAATATCGTGCATTCAGATAAGATTTTCCCCCAAAAAATGTGCAATCTAAGTGATTTCAGCTGAAACTTTTCTTTTGATAAACAAATTAACCACCAAAACATCAAATCTGCAATTTATTTTAAGATGTTTATTGAATAAATAGAATACACATTTTTTGAAATAGATAAAGATTTTCATAATCTCAAAATTTTTACTTTATAGTACCATACAGGGTATGGTCAAGTATTGTAATCGTGCATGAAAAAAGTGTTTTTTTTGCTTCTTTTTACGAAATATTTCAAAAACGGCTAAAAATATTTTGATAAAAAAAATTGAATGAAACCATGGCATTTCGCTCTACAAAAATGCTCTAATAAGTGAACATCGAAAAATTATATTTTTCGAGATAATAACTGTTTTGTCAAAATGTCTGTTAGTCTGTGCGTTACCAAATTTTGTGGACGAGCTAGCTCAAAAATTAGTGGGAATATCAAAACCAAATTTCACACGTAGTTTTGGTGGATTGAGATTAAGTGTTGATTAGATTTTGGTGCATATCGACCTAAAATTAAGGGGTGGAGGAAGGGTTAAAATTATAAAATATTCAAAATAAAAAAACAAGAAAAATGAAATATACTATAAAGTGAACCTATAATAACAAAAATATTTTTTTTTCTGGCCCCAAAATTAGGGGGGGGGGTCAAAAAATAAAAATCTAGGCCATTTGAGCAAACTAAACCAAATTTTGTATACGTAATCAGTGGGCCCCCAGAACACTAAAAATGCAAAAACTAAAATGAGGGGGAGGGGGAACGGTTGTAGGGTCAAAAATTTAAAATTTAGGCTCTTGTACCAAACTCAACCAGAAGTGTATGGTAAAGTCAAGTGGATGGCCACATCAGAGCGTGTCAATTTATTTGTTCCTAGGGTATTTTAAGCAGTGTATATTATAAATATTAAAATTTGTGCAACTTGTGTAATATTATTATTTTGTTTATCGGCGCGTCGACTACTATATGGTCATTTGCGACTTTGAGTAATATATTCACTAAACGATTAAGCAATTATTAATTATCTCTCAATTTCTCTAATAAATAATTTAATGTTTGTGTAATCTAATGAATTCTAATTTCTAATATATATTTACCATATTTTGCATATAAATTATGTTTATCTATCAATAATATATATTTTATAAGAAAATAGTCAACCCTTATTTATTTCATGACATCAAAGTAATAAATTAAAGATATTTGATAAAAATTAGAAGGCATTACGATTCAAATTTTTATCTTTCTTAGAGATAAATCGATTAATTTCAAATAAGAGATTAATTTAAAAAAATTATAAATTTAAAGCGATAATTTGGAAGAAAAATCGCTAAGATTATAGGAAATGATATTTAATCTAAAGATGAAACATTTTCAATGAGGTTATCAGCTTATCAGTTTTATGATGATACAGAGAGAGAATGCAAAAAGCATGATTCAAAGACTTTTCAAAAAATATAAGTTCAATTAAAACTGTTATAAAAAATACCAATTAAAATAATTATTATTTTAAATTTTAAATGTACCTACTTTGCAATAATAGATAGGTAATTATTAAAATTTGAATTTAACTATGATGAATAGTTTCGTCATGAGTCTGTAAAAGCTTTAAAAATGTCTAATACATGAAGAAAGGTCATTTTCAACCATTATTGTTCTGTCCGTCAGTATGTCCGCGTGTGTTTCTGGATTCCAATTATCACAATAACATAAGAACAGAAAGTTCGTTCTTGTGCCAAAATGTTTGAATTACCAATGCGGAGAATTGAGTAGATATTAGACTCTCTTGTTTTAGAACTTCCGGTTCTTGAATTCAGAAATCGTCCGTTTTGAATGAATTTATTGAGCTTTTAAGGCGATTTTTTAATATAGGCATAAATAATCAATTTTTTTCGATTCCAATTTAATTAATAATTTTATTTATTAATCCACTAATAGTTCATTACAAATAATTTATATATAGAAGAAATTAAATTTTTCTCAAGATAACACATTTTTACTTTCACATTTATATTCATAGAATATAATGTGTAAAGTAAAGAATTCATAGAATATAATGGGTAAAGTAAAGAAAATTTTCTTTACTTTATTTAATATATTTCACCAAGAACCTACACCATTCTCCCTTAACAAAAATGAATATAATGGGGAAGTATTGCGATGGCCTGTCTGGGTCCTGACTCTTTGAGAGCTTGTATCTCAGGGATGAAAAAAGTTAATTTCATTTTGTAACTTATAGGTGGAAGAAATCGATGCCCTTAATAGTTGGAAATCGAGTTTAGGACATAAAACCGGAAATTGTGGTCCCCAGAGGCAAAAAAGGGGCCAAAAATATATTGGTCAGTGCGTACGTATGTAAGTATGTATGTACCCTCTGCGTTTCGCAACCATAAGTCTCAGAGCTACGAAATTCGAAACTTAAGCTCGATATAGGCTAGAAGAAGTACAGCAAGCTTTTTTAAAAAATCGTTAGAGTCGTTTTTGAGAAAGTCAAAAAAACGAAATAAAGGAAGGGAGTGTAAATTAGTAGTGTGGCGATGATTTCAAATAAATGAAAATGTGAAAGTCATGTGGTGAACACACCAGTTGATTAAAAGTAAATTTGTAATATTTAAGTTGGTTATTTATTACTTTTTCCTCTAATTATAATGAAATTTCATATGTATCTATTTTTAATATTTTTGATATCACATATTTTAATTCTCCAAAAGAAAGTACCAATAAAAAAATTGACTTACCTATTCGAATAAAATGCCGTTGAAAGGGCTTGTAAAATGCTACTAAGCATGTAGATTTGTAATTTGTAATTTTTTTCGCCGAACCTTGAGAAATGAGCCTGGCAACCTAGAAATTTAAAAATCATCTGTTAAAGCTCATCAAAGTAAATTTTAGTATACCTAGGTATTATATTTAAGTATTAAAATTATTTTAGTTGATATAATAATAAATTTGGACGACAGATAAAAAAGTATAGTACATGTCTGATTTTGAAATTCTATGAAATTTACGATTTACCCTTCCATGAATCATCGTGAATAGGTATTATTAAAATCATACTTTTATGAAAAACTCTAATTCGAAATCAAATGTGAAGGATTGACGAACATAATGTTCCTATAGTAATTAATGAACCCTAAAAATATTGAATATTTATGTCAAAGCTTTGGTAGTTGAATTATTTATTAGAACATTTTTATAAAAAACCCATATGCAATATTAAATATATTTATTAATGACGTTTCGATTTCTTCATTTGTGACTTTTATCAAAATGTTTTAATCATATTTAATGAATGAATAGTATAGTCAGTCTGAAATCTGGTTTGATCCTCTTTAGCTCCACTATTACAGACCTGAAGAGGTTTATTAGAGAAATTGAGGTCTAAGATAAGTTCTCGTTAGTTTCTTGAGTGGCGAGAGGCCATAACTCAGCCATTTCCATCAAGTCCAGTGAAAACTAGGATGGAACATGTGAACAACAATTTATTGTAGCTCCTACCAGACAATGCACTACACCAGAGATGACAATAATAGTTCTAATCATATTATACAGGGTGTCCCAAAAGTCAAGGATCAAACGTGAACACGAGATAGGTGAGTTCAGGATTGTCCAAAATAAAAAAAAATTTAAATAAAACTCTTAGTTTTCGAGTTATGGGCATTTTTTTGAAAACCGTGAAAATCGCTACCCTGCTCTAAATATTTGAATGCTGTGGCTACGAATTTTCATATTTTATAATTCTAATTTTTGTTACGGAATCCTGAATAATACTGCTATCGATCACAAAACAGAAAATAACTAAGAGTATTATACTTTTTGAGAAAAAAAATATTTTTGTCAGATTCATGTGTCAAAAAATTTTAATCAGCTAACTTTGACTCTTGATATCTTAAAAAAAACTGTATCAATTGGCTAAAGGGTAGAATTTAACATGAAAACTAATTTAATTTATTAAAATATTTTTATTCAATTAAAGTAAATGTTCAAAATAATAATTGTTTTTGTATTCAATATCTAATAATATTTCAAATTACAAATTAAAATTAAAATTATTTGATATCTGTTTTCATGTTAAATTCTACCCTTTAGCCAATTACGAATTGTGTTTTGAAATTAGTTTCTTTCGCATAAAAATGCAAATATTATTTTTTGTTTTTTAAAAAAGTGGAATGTTTTATACCATTTTGAAATCTTGATTAAATGCGTCAATTTTTTAGATAATTTGCCATTATTGTTTGATACAGTTTTTTTTAAGATATCAAGAGTCAAAGTTAGCTGATTAAAATTTTTTGACACATGAATCTGACAAAAATATTTTTTTCTCAAAAAGTATAATACTCTTGGTTATTTTCTGTTTTGTGATCGATAGCAGTATTATTCAGGATTCCGTAACAAAAATTAGAATTATAAAATATGAAAATTCGTAGCCACAGCATTCAAATATTTAGAGCAGGGTAGCGATTTTCACGGTTTTCAAAAAAATGCCCATAACTCGAAAACTAAGAGAGTTTTATTTAATTTTTTATTTTATTTTGGACAATCCTGAACTCACCTATCTCGTGTTCACGTTTGATCCTTGACTTTTGGGACACCCAGTATAATATTCTTAAATGATCTGAATATGTAGTAAAAATCTAGGGGTGAACCGCGTTTGGAATTAGGTGTACACCGTCTTTGGAATTATTTGAGAATTCTTTAGATAATCTATTGTATTCTATTCTCTTCTACTTGGAAATGAAATTGGAAGTGGAAGTAGGTGTACACGATTTTAGGTCGCGGTTGACCCCTCGGTAAAAATGAAATGATCGAAACATCGTATAATTTTATTGTGCATATTTGCTCACTTTCTTCATTAAATATACAGTTCTAATACTGGTTTAATCTATCACCCGCTTCCACTCAGCTCTATCCCATAAAAACTTCTTCACATCTATAAAAGTCCCACATTCCATTTCTTTTATTACTTATATGGGGAAATGCTCTAATCCGGAACTTCTTCTTCCTTTTTTCTTTCCCATTTTGCACTATAAAATCATTTAGCGTATAAAAAATATATTTACTAGTACGTATTGGGATTTTTATCAAAAAGTTCAAGTCTCTAACCTTGACATTTTTTTTGATATATTTCAAATAAAATTTAATTTTTCAATTCCCTAGGACTGTCTGATCTCAAATATACTAAAATTTCTATATTTTGGCATTTCAAATCTTTTGTCAAAATCCGAAATTTCTCAAGGCTTTAGCCTTGTCATTTTTTCGTTTTTTGCCAATAATTTTTTTTTTTAGATATTTCAAATAAAATATATTTTTTTCAATTCTCTAGGACCATCTGATTCCAAATATACTAAAATTCTATAATTTGGATATTTCAAATTTTATGCCAAAATCAGAAATTTCAGAAGGCCTTGCCATTTTTTCGTTTTTCGACAATTTTTTTTTTTTTTGAGTTATTTCAAATAAAATATATTTTTTCAATTCTCTAGGACCATCTGATCCCAAATATACTAAAATTTCTATAATTTGGATATTTCACATTTTCTGTAAAAAACAGAAATTTCACAAGGCTAGACATTTTTTCGTTTTTCGACAACTTTTTTTTGAGATATTTCAAATAAAATATAATTTTTCAATTTTCTAGGACCGTCTGATCTTAAATATTCTAAAATTTCTATATTTTGGGTATTTCAAATTTTTTATCAAAATCAGAAATTTCACAAGGCTATATATTTTTTTTTGATATATTTTAAATAAAATATATTTTTTCAATTCTCTAGTACCGTCCGACCCTAAATATACTAAAATTTCTATAATTTGGGTATTTCAAATTTTTTGTTAAAATCAGAAATTTCACAAGGCCATACATAGCCTTGTTGTCATTTTTCGTTTTTCGACAATTTTTTTTATATATTTCAAATAAAATATTCTAATACTGGTTTGATTCTATCACCCGCATCCACTCAGCTCTATCTCATACCAACTTTTTCACATCTCTAAAAGTCCCATATCCCATATCTTTTATACTCTAATCCGGATCTTCCCCTTCCTCTTTTCTTTCCCATTTTGCACTCTAAAATCTTTTAGCGTATAAAAAATATATTTACTATTACGTATTGGGATTTTTATCAAAAAGTTCTAACAATATTAAATATTTACTTAAATCATCTGATAATCTTGAAGTAACATTTAAAGACACAAAACTTTTAATTTAAAAATAGATGAACAAAGGTTAATATTCACACTAAATAAATAAATAATGAAACATGATTATTTTGCAACGTATCAAGCTCAAAAATATAACAAAAGCATTTGTTGTCTGAATTTAATATATGCCTGAATTAAAAGTAAAACTAGAACTTCAAAACTTTCAAATATATTATACAAGTATATTTAGACTATAATATGGCGAGGAAGTTCGTTCATAACTATTTCGTTTGCTATAAAACAATTGATTTGGATGATAGATAAGGCAAACTACTCAATCCGAGTCCCAATCGCACTTGATCGTATGTTAAAGGGTTAAGACCTTGACGAGATCTCAAGCCAGTAACAGTTTTCTGAATTAGATTAGGCTGCCATTCACGGAAGAAGTAACATTTGGTCTGGCGTCAATCCATTTCCTGAATAATTCCTCTGCGTATTTGAGCAATAAAAGATACCGATTAGATTCTTGAGATAGCAAGGCGGAAAAACTTGCAATATATAAGGCACGAGCTCAAAGACCTATCTTCTTTGTCATTCTCACTAGTTGATAAAGTTGTTTGAAAAATTTGGGTCATTTTAATGCCGTTTCGAAATGTGCGTTTTAACAAAAGATTATATTATTAATCTTAATTATATAGGTAGATTCAGTGGGGTTAATCCACAAAGCAAAATATTTAGTGAGAATTTTTTTTTATTAAAACAAATAGGTATTTCAAGAAATTAAAATAGAACATAATTCTTGATTGCACATAATGTGAAATATATTTAATTACGGTTAGTTTGCCATAAGAAACGGTTTGTCGGTGCCGTTTCTCAACCTATGACCTCTGCCCTTGGGGAGAGGTTCTGACCCATAAACCCTCCCCTCTCGTGGTCAGATTTTAGCCGGATGCCTTGAGTCGGCTTCGAACCCGGGTCCACTTGGTTAGCAGGCTGGCACGCTAATCCCTAGCCTAACCCGACCCCATAATGTGGATTGCGATGGCCTGTCTCGGTCCTGACTGAGAGCTTGTTTATTTTCAACTCCACAAAAAATACAAGCCTCTCCAAAATAATCAGCCGATTAAAATTTTAATACAATTTTTGATTTCGAAGAAAATAAATACATATAACTTTAAAATTTTAAATTGTATTATTCGGTTTAAGAGTTACAATGCTCAAATAGACAGACAGAAAGACGTTGTATCGACATTAGTAGGGTTCCATTTTTCGTTCGTACGGAAGCCAGAAAAGAGAACCAAACTTTTAAAAAACTATTTTAGCAATTCCTTATTTTTTATTTTTAAGTACTTAATATTAAAAGTATTAATTTTAATTAATTAACAATAAATATTCAATGTTTTTCGTCTTCTATCATATGTGTGATAGAAAATATAATATTAATCTAACTTTCTATTAATTACACGATGTTTAGGATTTTCTGAACCCGGTATAATTTAAGAATTTTGAAATTAACTGAAAATGCATTGATTTAATTGGTTTTAGCTTCACTCTTGAAAAAGATACCAAAATAATGTTTATTTAATTTTTCTATTTATTCCATAGATAATCTATGCGAAAAAACATGATAATAACAGAAAAATAACTTTTCCAGTTTTATCATTTCCTTAAATGAGTAAAAAATTCATATATGAATAAAGTGAATAATAAATTGAACATAGTCAAAAATATAGGTAGAGTAAGCGAATTTTGAGAGAAGGACATATTTTTGCCATGAAATAAATATGAAGGTTGGAAAAAATGAAACAAAAATATAAGTGAAAATAAATAAATAAATATTTTTGTAATTTATTAAATTATTATCGAAAACTTAAATTTTCTAATGTTTAGAATAATTGAGTTCTTATTCGTATTGCCTTGTAAAATCTTTTATAGAAAAAAAAATTAGGAAACGAAACAAATCAAAGTTCATAGGTTTTATCGAATCAACAAGTTTTTTTTTCTTAAAATCGATCATTTCCTCCATCGCTAAATATGCAAAAGATTTGGTTAACCAGTATTATTTTGATGATACAGATGAAAAACGGAACCTTGTGATTTAAGAGAAGTGAATGATGAAACCTCGCTATCTTTTAGAGAATCTTCATAAAGGCTTTCTTTAGCAAAAGCACTAATTGCGACCCATAAAAGTAGGGGAGAGATGGCATGAAAGGGACATTTTTGCTGTGGAGGCTCTAGCAAATATATAATGTAACATTTTAAAGAGGAAAAATAGAATTAAAAACTTCAATTGGCTATCGAAATAAAAACACATTCAATTGTTCTTAGTACTATATTTTCGCATTTAAAAAAAAAAGTGTATTTTGTCGCTTTCAAAAATGGGTTGTATTGAAAAGGACACGATCATTTATGAAATGGACATCGCGTTAATATAAGGAAATCACCGTAAACTTTGCTATACACTTACTAAATATTAGGAACCATGTATAAAATTAACTATCTTTAGTTTAAAATAACATCTTTGAATTTAATTAATAGCACATTGGTCTTAAATTTCTCATCTTAAAAGATAATTAACATGGAAATAAACATATACCTTCATATAATTAAATAAACTGCAACGGATCGTTGCTAAGCTTTATCCAAATTCATTTGAAATATCAATATGTTTATTCCTTTATTATTAATCAGATATCACTTCTGCAATTTGCAGTTCATGTTGACTTTAATTCAAAAATAATGATCGATTCTCAATTAACAGTCGAGGAATAACAATTATACATTAGATTTTTCACCCTTCGATTATTATTGGTAACCATTGCTGAAGACATGGAGGAATCGACTTAAAATCAAAAATAACGATCGATTCTCATCTAATACTAGAGGAATAACCTTATTGCATTCCATTTTTGATGTTTTGACTATTAATGGCAACCTCTACTGAAAACGTGGAAGAATCGACTTAAAATCAAAAGACTAAATTCTTTTTTTGTAAACAACTCAAGCTTGAGTTGTTTATCATAAAAGAATTTAGTCTTTTTTTGATTTTAAGTCGATTCTTCCACGTTTTCAGTAGATGTTGCCATTAATAGTCAAAACATCAAAAATAAGAGATACAACAAGATTATTCCTCTAGTATTAGATAAGAATCAATCGCTATTTTTGATTTTAAACTCTATTCCTCTATGTCTTCAGCAATGGTTACCAATAAAAACCGAAACGTCAAAAATCCAATATAGAATGGTTATTCCTCAAGTACTAGATGAGAATCAATCGCTATTTTTGATTTTAAATCGATTCCCATCGCATTGGATAAAGTAAAAACAAAACAATCATAGTTTTTTTAATAGTAATAATTCTGTTTTAAAATAATTGTTTTTTCTATATGGCAAAAAGTAACAATAACATTTTTTTATGAAATACTAGTCATGAAATGTACCTCCCTTTCATAACTACCAAACACAAATTAAAAAAAAACATCACCACAAAATCTACAATTCTAAATAAAAGTATACTGGTCTTTTTTTTCTTGTATCTGCATTTATATCAACAATTATAATTGTTTAATTAACAGTTTACAGTACTGGAAAAAACGTTTCTAAAGAAGAGAGAGAAAAAAATAATTTGATACACGATTACAAACACATGCATTTCACCGGCATCCTTGAAATGATACGAGTGTAAGGTAAGATGTCAGTGTATGTACTTTGGAGTTGCCACAGAACAAAAATAATGTCGTTCTGAGACGACCTTTATTTAGCGAATTATTTGAATTGTCCCTTTCAATACGTGTCCCTTTCATGCCACATTTCCCATATTAGGAATTCGACAAAATATTATCAATTCAAAATTAAATGTTTTATTCAATAAAAATTTAATAAAAGAAAATAGTATGATAAAAAAAGCAATCTGGGCATTAGGGAGGTCATGTCTCATACTCCTAGGGGTATATTCATACTCCCCTAGCCCATCGGTGGTAACTAACCCCCTTACCTCCGTACGCTCTAACTCAAAAACCAATGAAGGTATCCAAACAAAATTTTATATTTAGATTTTTAATTAAAATCTGATTAGATTTTGGTTGAAATCGGGCTAAAAATTAGGGGAGGGAGGAGGGTTAAAAATTTCAACCCTTTGTTCTATTTGGACCAAATTAAATCATTGAATGACTTCATCATACTTATTTTTAAAACTTACTTTGGGGTAGGGTTAGGCTAGGGGTAGCTAGGGCTAGCTAACCAAGTGGACCCGGGTTCGAATCCGACTCGAGGCATCCGGCAAAAATCTGACCCCGGGGTAGAGACAAATTTAAAAAAAATAATAAGTACCTAGTATCGTAAATTGGCTTATGGCTAGAAAGACCGAAAAGCCAAAAAAAACTTTCTTTTAAAATCAAAAAAAGGTATAAATTGAATATTTTTTTTTTGTAATTAAAACTAAAAATGATTTTTTTTTGTTTAAAGTTTTCTTTAAAAATTGATATTTTTGTTTTCCACTAAGTTTTTATCTCCATGACCTTATGAGACTGGAACTCTCTCTCTCTCACTCTCTCTGCTACCCTTTTTTCTGACATTTACAATCTTTAATACCTTAAGACCTGGGTACACAGACACTAGATGTAACATTAACCTACCCCTACACCCCCTTGGTCACTTTCTTCTTTTCTCTAGAGGGTAATTTAATATCTATATATTCTTGATGCGCCCATTCTTGCATTAAAAATATGTAATGTAGCCATCTCATGACTTTACCATACATCTAATCCGCTAAGGTTCTAAAGAGTAAATGTTCAAAATTTGCCCCAAATCGGACAAAGGATTCAAGTTTTTAAAAACACTCCTCTCTAATTTTTGCTCTGATTTCAACCAAAATCTAATAAGCTTTTCATTAAATATCTACCATACATATAAAATTTTATTTTGATAGCTTCATTGGTTTTTTAAGTAGAGCGTATACAAAATTAGTAACACACCCACCAACTAACAGACATTTTGACAAAATAATTAATATCTCTTAAAAAATACATTAACAAATACAAAAATACAATTATTGTAGATGGAAGCGCTATGAATTCACTTAATATTTTTTTATCAAAATAGTTTTAGCCGTTTTTCAGGTATTTCAAAAATACGAAAAAAAACTTTTCTCATGCATATTATATTTCACTTCATTCAACTACGTATGGAAAATTAAAATAACAATATGTACTCGATATTGTGTAAAAAAATAGTTTTAAAAGAATAAATGAACAAGCCTGTCTTTCAAATGAAACTATTTTATTTCGCAGAGATGGTTGATTCATAAAGAAATCATATATGTGGGTAGCTTGCGAATTTTCTATATTCAATCGGGTAATGGATCTCATGAGAAATAACAGATAAAACATTTCTAATTAAAAGACTGATGATGAAGGTCAAAACTCCGACACTAGTCTCAAACAATTAAATTATATATTTATTAATCATCAATTTATATATTTGGTATATTATGTTTATTTAAATCAAGCAGAGGATGGCCTCCATTGGCGTAGTTAGGGAATTTTCCTAGGGGGGGGCAGCCGCAGTGGCGGTGCCATGGTTGAGCGAGGTGTGGCGACCGCCCAATCCAAATTTTTGTTGAAAAACTGCAATTTTTTGCAAAAAATCGCAGTTTTTCCTTCATAAAATGAAAATCACTGATCACAAGAACTTGATTCCTATCTCATTCTATGGTAAATCTTGTTGACTTGAACTTTTACTTGGACCATTATTTTGATAATACTCTTAGATTTATAGATATCCTGCATTTCCATGACGCATCAGGATTCGGATCATATCCTGTCCGGAAAATGTAGAATATCTATAAATCAAAGAGTTTTAACAAAAAAGTGGTCCAAGTAAACGTTCAAGTCAACAAAATTTTCTAGAGAATGAGATAGAAATCAAGTTTCTAAGATGAGTGGTTTTCATTTTATGAAGGAAAAACTGAGATTTGTTGCAAAAAATTGCATTTTTTCAAAATTTCAAACTCATTGCGACACGGGTTACCATTATCCAATTAACTTAGTTTAAATTGTAGCAAATTTAATCTAGTTTTAAAATGTATAGAGTCTTCTTTGTTGAAAACGTGCTCCTCCATGGTCAAAATAGGGAAAAAATCGAAAAAAGTGCGAGTTTTAGGGATATTCAAAAGTGAACCTGGGGGCTGTTTTTTGAATCCCCATTAAAAATCGAACTACTAGACCAATTTTGAATTTCTTTTTTTTTAATCAACGCGAAAATTTGTCCTCTTTAATTTACTATAGAACGGTTATTTATAAAATATGAACTGTTTTCGAGTTATAAGCGAAAAACTGGAAAAAGTCCGAAAATTTCGAGGTTTTTCGGCCGCCAAAAGTTGTCCCCCAGACTTTCGAGGTCGCAAACTTAGATTTGGCATACCCACACCATACCAAACGACCCTAAAAAAATCTTTTCCCGCAATTAATATAAGCTGAAACCCACTAATTTACTGGGCTATATGGGAAGATAATTTTTTTTGAGATCTACATTTTTCAATCTGTATTGATTTTTTAAGAATTAAATTAATCTCATAGCATAAATAGTTATTGAGATATTGACTCGAGGGGGGAATGAGTTTTCTAGGGGGTCGCAGTGCCCCTCTTGCCCCCCCTTAACTACGCGCATGATGACCTCATTGATTTTTCTTTGTGAAGCATATGTCTTTCGCTTGATATAGATAAATAAATTAGGGGCCATTTATAAAATACGTTCGCAACCAAGATTGGGGGGTATTTCTTAGTTTGATGATATGTGACAAAGGGGATGAGGGGTCTAAAGAAAAGTGACGTTCCTACTTAATAAATTTTATTTTAATTTTTTCTTATTTTGTCAGCAACAGATCTTTTATTGGTGGGGGGTCTTATATGAAGTTATATTTGTTAGGGGGCTCCCAGAAAATGTGACTCAGCTTGACCAAAGGGCGCCTAAAAAAGGCGAAATTTTGCGTGACGTATTTTATGAATGGCCCCTTAAATGAACAGAAAAAAAAACGGACATTCGATTGCTGATTAAAAAATTATTATATCAACATTTGCAGAGATGGAACCTTGTCTTAAAAAAGTTTCCACTTTTTCTTTCAATTATGAAAATATCTCGAGCGTTTAACTCAAAGTTGCATCGAAGCGTCAGAAATGCTTGCGAGCCAGCCAGCGATCACTTGGTACACAAATAATTAGTATATTTATATTCAAAATTTGCAGAGCATGAATGTTATCTAAATCCTAAATTACACTTTATCTACTTGGCAGCGAGAATGTACTTACTGCAAATAAATTCTTTTCTTACGCCACGTTGCTGTAAAAAGAAGAGCTTCCCAAACTTTTTTCTCTCGTAGACCCCTAGCCATGTTTTTCTGTTTTGTGTAGACCTCCTTCTTAAGAAAATATAGTTATAATTTTGAAGAAATTTTAATTTATTCTATTATTATATTATATGCAGAGCTCAAATATAATATTTATTTTTATATCTCTCTTAAAAATTAAATTTATAAGCCACTCCAAAAATCCTGAAGTGATACAAAGGGTCCCCCCTTACCTCTCATTTTCGGATTTTTTTAAGAAAATAAAGTTTTAATTTTAAAGAAATTTTAATTTATTCTAATATTATATTATAAACAGAGCTCGAATATAATATTTATTTTTAAATCTTTCCTAAAAATTAAATTTATGAACCACACCAAAAATCCTGAAGTGATACAAAGGGCCCCCCCCCCTTACCTCTCATTTTCGGATTTTTTTAAGAAAATAAAGTTTTACTTTTTAAGAAATTTTAATTTATTCTAATATTATATTATATGCAGAGCTCAAATATAATATTTATTTTTATATCTCTCTTAAAAATTAAATTTATAAGCCACTCCAAAAATCCTGAAATGATACAAAAGGGTCCCCCTTACCTCTCATTTTCGGATTTTTTTAAGAAAATAAAGTTTTAATTTTAAAGAAATTTTAATTTATTCTAATATTATATTATAAACAGAGCTCGAATATAATATTTATTTTTAAATCTTTCCTAAAAATTAAATTTATGAAACACTCCAAAAATCCTGAAGTGATACAAAGGGTCCCCCCCCTTACCTCTCATTTTCGGATTTTTTTAAGAAAATAAAGTTTTACTTTTTAAGAAATTTTAATTTATTCTAATATTATATTATATACAGAGCTCGAATATAATATTTATTTTTAAATCTCTCTTAAAAATTAAATTTATGAAACACTGCCAAAAATCCTGAAGTGATACAAAGGGTCCCCCCTTACCTCTCATTTTCGGATTTTTTTAAGAAAATAAAGTTTTACTTTTTAAGAAATTTTAATTTATTCTAATATTATATTATATACAGAGCTCGAATATAATATTTATTTTTAAATCTGTCCTAAAAATTAAATTTATGAACCACTCCAAAAATTCTGAAGTGATACAAAGGGTCCCCCCTTACCTCTCATTTTCGGATTTTTTTAAGTTTTACTTTTTATGAAATTTTAATTTATTCTATTATTATATTATATGCAGAGCTCGAATATAATATTTATTTTTATATCTCTCTTAAAAATTAAATTTATAAACCATTCCAAAAATCCTGAAGTGATACAAAGGTTCCCTCCTTACATCTCATTTTCGGATTTTTTAAGAAAATAAAGTTTTCCACATATAAAGTTTTAATTTTAAAGAAATTTTAATTTATTCTAATTTTATATTATTATATTATATGCAGAGCTCGAATATAATATTTATTTTTATATCTCTCTTAAAAATTAAATTTATAAACCACTCCAAAATCCTGAAGTGATACAAAGGGTTCCCCCTTACTTCTCATTTTGGGATTTTTTTAAGAAAATAAAGGTTGACTTTTAAAGAAATTTTAATTTATTCTAATAGTATATTATATACAGAGCTCGAATATAATATTTATTTTAATCCCTCTCCTAAAAATTATGATCTAATAACAATTATTGAGTCTGATGGTAAATTGTGGTTCCATTTAAAAGTAAAACGGGACCCTATTATATTTGATGCCCCTACAATGTCCATATGTCTAATTAAAAAGTTTTTATTTTGCCGAGAGTAGCAGAGTTGTTGAATTATAAAGAGAAACAAAGAAGTTGTCCTCTGCTTGATGCACATCATCCATAGCCTTCGCTCTTTCGGGGGCAGTGGTTAAGTCATATAGTGTGAAGCAAAGAGTATCAGATACTCCCCTAGTAGTACAATGTTTCAAACTATATGTACTACATAGTTACTATATAGTTTGAAACATTGTGCTACTAGGGTCTGTAGTGTGATGATGACATGCCAAATTTTTTTGAATACAAAAAAGCACTCTTTAAAAAATAATACTAAAAATAATTTCTGTCCCATTTATTTTGCAGGGTCATAAATAATAACTGTGGAAAAGTTTGAAATTTTATGAAATTTTGCTTTATAAAAAACTATTTTAGAAATTTACTATATTTTTCTTGTCTTAATATTTTCTCCAATGACTGTGTTAAAAGACCGGATATTTTATATATACATAAATGGAAAGATTCCAATCTCAGTATGAGATAATACTCCCAATTTATACTTAATAAGCTGGTGACACGGTCCTATCATACTGGCAGTCATAATTATTTTCGATTTAACAAACCTTAACAGATTCTTTATATTTTAGGGGGGGATATGAATAAAAACGTATTTTATCTAAATGAGAAGGTCTTATTCCCCTTACGAGTTAATTGTCTCAATTGGCAACAGCTCATGAGGATGACTCAGTTGAGAAACGAGAATGTGATTGCAGCCAGTTAGGTTCTAAATGAAAAATACACCTGAGGGACCAAAGAATCAAGGACCTACTCCATTAGAATTGAACTTACGTCAACAATAACGTCCTTCTTAAAATGCTAACCAGTGTTTTTCTAAATTAAATACGATGAATAAATTGAGTGGGTGAGTGTTTTTTTACATAGTGTCTGCTAATATTTTTTTTTCTCTTCCTCTCTTTCTATATATTTTGTATCTTTTTTATTTTTGTTTCATATATTAAGTATGTATTTTTTTTCTTTTTGATTTTTTTTGTTTTTTCTTGTATCATTTTAATTAATTTTTTTGTAAATATTTTGGTCTAAAATTGTACATTAAAGGGGCTAGATGGCCCTATAGATACAATGTTTTAATAAATAAATAAATAAATAAATAATTAGATTAATGGATAGGATTTTTTTATTTTAATTTTAATATACGATGTTTAACTATTAAAAATCATAATGCAAATGAAAAATAAAAATAAATAAATATTTTAATTGAATGTAATATTGAATTTTCGAATAAAAAAAAAACGTAAACTTTCTTATTCAAGAAAGGGATATGTTTACTAAATTTTAAAATTAGGGTATACATATACAACATACATAAGTACATTCAATTTTTTTTTTAATGAAAATGGTGAGAGAAGGATTACACCAAAAAGGTGCAACCCCTAAAGGCCTGGGTTGGCCCCTCCATCGTGAAAAGAAGAAGAAAGAATTTTATGGGTTAGGCGGGGGTCGAAGGTATCTGTGGATACGGGTCTTAAATAGCTGAAGGTTATAAGTCGCGGGAAAGATGGTGGCAGGGAGCGAGTTCCAGTCTCTGGAGGTCATAGGGATAAAATAGTTGGCGAAAGCGCTTGTTCGACTTTTATGCAATTTGACAGCGAATGGGAGCTGAGCGTTCGAAAACAGCATGTTTCTCGTAAAGAGGGCTTTAGGGGGGATAGTTGATTTCAGCTCGACTGAACAGACACCGTGATAGTATTGGTAGTAAAATTTTAGTTGATAACTTTTTTAAATTAATTAATTTATGTTAGCCCTGTATTAAATTTCAAGTTTATTAGAATGATAGCGCGCTTAGTTTATATATTAATTATCTTAAATTATTTTATGGGGACAAAAGCAATCGAATATCGACAAAAATCATTTTTTATTTATATAGATAATTAGTCAGAAATCGAAGCTTAGAAATATTACTAGTCAAGAAATAAAATTGATCAAATAAATTTTCCAAAGGTCATAGTTAATAAATGAAGACAAAAAATTTTGAAATCCAAAATTTTATACAGATTTTATTGATCCATCGAATAAAATCTAAGTCTAGGGGAGCGATTCTGAAAAGCACTGTAAACACTCTGTCGCTGTGCCTAATCAAATTTACATGTAAATTTTTGTCTAGCTACACATATAGATCGCTTACATTGCGTTTCAAAATCGGCCATTAAATCTTTTCAGAATTTGCCGAGGGGTGAACCGCGATTGGAATTAGGTGTACACCGTCTTTGGGATTATGTGGAATTATTTTGGAATTCATTAGATAATGCCCCTTCATCTATTGTCTTCTACTTGGAAATGAAAGTGGAAGTGGGTGTATAGGTCGCGGTACACCCCTCGAAATTTGCTCTGTTTTTAAATGAAAACGGTGCAAGAAAATAGAACAACAACTAAAAATCAATATTGACTGTCACATCCTAGAAGAAAGAGAAGGGATATTCAAGACTGGGCTAGAGTCCGGACTCGCAGGTTTTTGTGGTGGCAATTTTGAAGAATTGCAAGTTGTAGGCTTCTGGTGAAAGAGGCAGAGAGAGAAAGCTTGTTTAAAATTGAAATGATTTTTTATTATATCCTGAGACATGAATGAGCCACTTTATTCGAAGGTACTCATGCACATATGTATAACACATAATATTTATACTGGAAATGAAGGTCAAGCCTTTGAAACTATAGTCTCATCAGTGACTAAATTAGGGGGCCCAATGCGTAATTTAATTCTGGGTCCCTATCAGTCTTGCTTCCCAGAAATTAAAATTGAACAACACGATTTTAAAAAATAGTGTTTACAATAAAAAAATTCAATTCGATTGAGTAATAATAATAATTTAGAAGATTTAGAATATAAATTATTATACTACAATTAAGGGCTCTCGCGGGGGTCTTAAGATAGTTTTTTCACAAATGCAAAAATTCAAGAAGTCTTCGAAACTTGGAATATAAGTCATTAAAAGCATAATAAATACTTTGTTAAAATTTGAAGACGATTTACCACACCAAACATGAAATAATTGCAATTAAAAATGAAATTTTTTATATATGGTAGATTGGGAAAGGGTGGGGAAATGATGATTATTTTATTTTTTTTCATTGAAGGACTTTCACCATCTTGAAAAACTAATATTTGTTAGAATAATATATTCGGAGTAACTAAAAACATATTTGGGCGATTATGTTTAGTGGAGGGGATATAAGATCAATGGCTTGGAAACACGATCCATTCATAAAGAGGATATAATAATAGTGTGAGAACATTTAAAAATATAAATAAAAAAAAGGTACAGTCACTTAAAAAAAACATAACCTAAAATTTTAGCACCGTTCATATTTATAGAGTGGTTACGAGTTTAAAACTTTTTGTGTGGATTGTCTGGAAAGAACTACCTTAAGCACGAACTTATTGCGCCAATCAGGAAATTCACCACTGGGTAGAAAAGCTTCGAGATTATATTTTTTCATTGTGATATTCTCATTAAAATACATAACGTTTCTATAAGTTATCTTACACATGAAAACGATAAGGTTCGAAACTTTGTGCATTCTGATTAGAATATCTCACCAAGAAAAAAAGTGTTTTCCACTGAAACTTTTCTTCTGATAAAAGCTTTACCATTGAAAGATCAAATCTCTTTTATACTTAAAGAATAAAATCGTTATTATTATCAATATAATAAATTTAAGATAGATTTTTATTAATAGTTATGATAGAATAAGAATTATATGCCTTGAATATATCCTTAATTGTTATAACATATCTACCATATACTAGAAAAGAACTAGTCGAATTCTAATTATTGCTTCAAATCATATACCTACTAAATCGTCGCCTTAGAGTATAAACCTGCTAACTCACAACACGGAAATTTTACAGGGCAGAGAAAAAACAAAAAAAATTTAATATTGTTGTTATGGAAAGAAACTATTTTTCACATTTTTTTTCTACAATTTACGATCGTAATTTTAAGTAGCAGTTTACTTGGATGATGCAGCATCTGTTTTTCTATCGAACTGTATTAATATGCCATATATGATAAATAAGCTGACGAGTTCTGATGTGGCCATCCCCTTTACTTTACCAGACACCCTGGCCCCTAAAATTATTTATAATCATGTAAGGGGGGTTAGTTTTTGCATTTTTATACTTCTGGTGTCCCACTGATTATGTATACAAAATTTGGTTGAGTTTGGTAAATGGCCAAGATTTTCATTTTTTGAACCCCCCTTATTTTGGGTCATTATGCACCAAAATCTAATCAGCTCTTAATCTCAATGGACCAAAACTACGAAAATTGGTTTCGATATTCACACTAGTTTTTGAGCTAGCTCGTCCACAAAAATTTGGTAACGCACAGACTAACTAACAGACATTTTGACAAAATAATTATTATCTCGAAAAATATAATTTTTTCGATTTTCACTTATTAGAGCTTTTTTGTAGACCGAAATGCCATGGTTTCGCTCAATTTTTTTAATCAAAATAGTTTCAGCCGTTTTTGAGATATTTTGAAAAAAAGAAGGAAAAAAAACACTTTTTTCATGCACGATTACAATACTTGACCATACCCTGTTTTAATGTGAAATAAGTGACCCAGTATCCTTAACTCATAGTAAATCCATATTAAATAAAATATCTATTTACTCTTATCTTCATACCCTGTATGGTAAAGTAAAAATGGAGTTAGCAGGTTTACACTCTAAGCCGACGATATGTTGTATTTTAAGGTATGAAATCATGAAACGTGTCAGAAATTAATCCAAATAAAATTTTTAATCATCCCAATAATTTAGAATTCATAAATAAATATTTATTTTCCCTACTATTAAGTCTTTTAAATTTTAATATTAAATTTTTACTTGCCAGATTGATGGACCGGAAAATTAATAATTAAAATTTTATTTTAAGTACAGGAAGCTCTGCACCTCTTCCTGGAGTTGTTTTCAAGGGCACAGTGACCGGTCACCTCGCATCCCATGCATTTCGATAAGGAAATGCGCTGATTGATTCAGGCTGCATCTAACGACTTACTTGAAAACTGCTTCAGAAATGAGCGTCGAAGCTTCGTGTACTTGAAAGAAAATTTTAATTAAAGGGTAATTTAATCATTTAATTTAAAAAATCACTTTAAATATCTCACCTATTAATGACAGATAAACAGTGGATTTTTTGATAAACACTCTGTGTTCGGAATTCGCATATAAAATATTTCTTTCCTTGCCAATTTAATTTATATAAAGTATGGGTAGTAGAAATCGGACTTTATTACTAACAAGTTACGTTTCATCTCTCAATGAGATTTTGTCAGGGTCTAAGTTTTTTTTTTTAATTATTACACAAATATAGACCGTAATTATATACAGTGACCAAGAACTTTATAAACCAAGGTTATATACTACATGTTTTTCTGTATTTTTAAAATAACAATTTTTTAGAACCTGATGAACTCTCATTGGGAGACGAAGACGAAACTAATAGCTATAGTTGAAAATAAAGTTATTGACTTGTAAAAGAAATAAATAGTTAAAAAATATTAAAGTATTTTAGATAAAATAATTCTTAAAGGATTTAAATAATAATAGTGTAATGAAGATAAATAAATAAATAAAATAAAAAATTAGCTTAGCAAAAAAATTGTTAATCTATTTGTCTGGCACTGGGGTTCGACTCTTGAGAGGGCGATCCCATCTGACATGAATAAAATATATATATAATGAGATCTTTGATTCACGGCTTTAAATTTTTTCTAAACTTATTAAGGTATAGTTGTTTCGCGACAATACTAGCAAAAAGTTAATGCTAGAGTATATAGAACAGACAATAAGGATTCATAATCAATAGGCCCAAAACTTTTTGCTGTTTATGTACCACTACTAGCCAATAACGTGCTCGTTTGACAAATCTGGCAACACTGTCCGAGCTTGTATATATTTTATCAAAGAAATTTCAGATAAAGTACATTATAAAGGGAGATTTATAAAACAAAAAGTTCTTAATAAGCGATTGAAAGCTGTTGCGACAATGGCTGAAGCTAAAAAACGTCAAAAAGTACTAAAGTTAAGCCACTTTTTAGGTTAAATAAATGCGTTATTGCCAGCTTGTTTTTAGTGTAAATTTTTCTTTATACATTTTTAATTATTTATTCATTATTATCTCAGAAACTGTGTTGAACTATGAATTAAAATTTTCTTAAAAAATGTCTGAGTTATTGTTTAATGATGGTTTAGTTTTTTATAACAATGGTAAGAAGAGTTTCTTAATTATAATTAAATATGTATGTAAATTTTCCGATATCCCGTATAGTGCAATGTATAAGAGTCTGAAAAACTCTATCTTTGGAATTTAATATCTCCGGAACTATATTGTTCATAAATTTCGTTTTGCTACTAATCGATGCAAAAATATTTCAATAATAATCTGTCTAAATTTCAAAATAATCCTAAGAAAACTCATATGATGAAACAACTACCTTAAAAAAACAACATATTTTTTAAAAATTAAAAAACTCACTTGATTTCAGTCGTAAAAAAATAATTAGATATATTGATTTATTTATATTTGTGTTTTCCTGCTATGGCAACTCCTCTTTTCTTTATTATACAAGTTGCTACTAGTATCGTGCGTTCTACCCAAAGCCGGAGAGCCTCTGGCGAAGAAGCGCAAAATAATGAGAAATATTCAACTATAATTAGAAAAATGAGAAAACGATACTAGCAGCACCTTGTATAGTAAAAAGGTAAAATGCTATTCCATGAGAGGGGGAAAAAAATGAATAAATACAAATATATTTGATTAAAAATTAGAATATTTTATCTTATACTATATTAAAATACCTCCCAATTAACAACGTCAACCAAAGTTCGACAATTATTTTTTTCATCAATCTTGAGGCACAATCACAAAGTCTCGTCTAAAGACAATTTATAAAATAAATTAAATCTCGAAAACACCTCGATTTGGATGAAATTCACGGGTTAGAAGGGTTTTGTGTGGACATTTCGATCTGTCACGGTCTCATCTTCGGCTAAGTTGTTTTTGATGGGTTTTTTGTTAATTAAAATAATTATTCACAGGTGATTGTCTCGATAAAAATGTATAGTTACATTTTTATTCAATTTCCTTTTAATAATCAATTGGATTTTCAATTTCAAATTCCACTAATAGGTAATAGATCATTACAAATATTATTATAATTAAAAGTAGGCAATTTAATTAAAGGTATTATTCTATAAAATAATTTATTAGAATATCAATTTCATTCTCTTAAAAAAATCCGACAATTCGAAGTATCGTCCCTCCTTCTTCAGGATTTAAAAGGGTCAACGTCCGTGTATATTAATATTTTTATTTTTATTTTATTGTTAAAGGATAAATAAATTGAATTGCTTCTTTCCAGTAATTTATTTTATTATTCAAATGGTTAATCCAAATATTTCGAGAGCGCTTTCGGCACTGAGGAAGAAATGCCGAAAGTGCTCTCGAAATATTTGGATTAACTCATTTGAATAATAAAATAAATTACTGGAAAGAAGCAATTCAATTTATTTATCCTTTAACAATAAAAAATTAATATATCCAGTACACACCAAGCCAGCAAAAATTCTTATGAATTAATATTATTACTTTACCATACAGGATATGGTCAAGTATTGTAATCGTGCATGAAAAAAGTGGTTTTTTTCCCTTCTTTTTTTCAAAATATCTAAAAAACGGCTGAAATTATTTTGATTAAAAAAATTGAGCAAAACCATGGCATTTCGCTCTACAAAAAAGCTCTAATAAGTGAACATCGAAAAAATTATATTTTTCGAGATAATAATTGTTTTGTCAAAATGTCTGTTAGTTAGTTAGTCTGTGCGTTACCAAATTTTGTGGACGAGCTAGTTCAAAAACTAGTGGGAATATCAAAACCAAATTTCACACTTAGTTTTGGTTCATTGAGATTAAGAGCTGATTAGATTTTGGTGCATATCGACCCAAAATTAAGGGGGTGGAGGGGGATTAAAAATTAAAAATCTAGGCCATTTGAGCAAACTCAACCAAATTTTGTATACATAATCACTGGGACCCCAGAAGTCTAAAAATGCAAAAACTAACCGCCACCTACACGATTATAAATAATTTTAGGGGCCGGGTTGTATGGTAAGGTCAAGTGGATGGTCACATCAGAACACGTCAGCTTATTTTTAATTGCAATTACATTCAAAACTTTGTGGCCAGTGATAAGTCTTGATGATGGCCATAGCGGGTGTAAACGTAGGTAAAAATATAAATTAAGTTTTATTTCAATTTTATTTTATTTTGGCTGCGATTACAAATCGACCTTATTACCTGAATTTAAAATTAAAAATATTAATATATCGCTTTTAATTGAATCAAAAAACTACCGAGCATTAGAGATTAAAGAAAAAATTGTATTATTATATCTTAATTAATATAACCTAAAGTTATAATTTTGGTTCAAAATAAACTTTTCAATTTAATATTTAATACTTCTTGAAGAACCCCCCTCCCCCTAACCCAATGTATTTTGAATTTTTCGTTTGAAGTAATCCATATCTTTTTAAATAAAGGCTCCTTCCATTGTAAATTTAAATTTCTTGTTTTTCTGGCTTTTGATATTTGATAATTTCAACTTTTCCGAATTCCCTAATCAAAGAATATCCACACACTCATTCAAGTACGGCATGGGCGAACGTGCAATTATTTTACCGGAGGTCGGGCCTTAGCTTATCTTATACACATGTTTCAATAAAGATAATTTCTAAAGTTTAGCAGCAGAGAAAAGTCTCTAATTTACTAGGTCAATTGAGAAAATTTTATTCCTGTCAGTAACGGTACTTTGGAATGTCGCTAAATTATATCATTTAAACAATACATGATCTTTTTTGTGAATGGGATAATGTGACCGTAGGAGACGTTAACATGTCTTTCTTGGAAAAAATTTAGTCGATTAACAAATAATATGAGACTATGGAAACCAAAATCAACTTCAAACAAAAATGGAGGAATTTGTATGATTTTTTTAATTGGAGCAACAACGATTTCTAAACACATACAATAAAATGACCACAGCTTACTATTTCGACAAAGTTAATTTACCTATAGATATCCAATCGGGTATTTGAATGCGAAATAAGAGATAAAATATTTCCATTGAAAAATGATGATGGAGGTGAAATATTCGAAACTATAGTCTCTAACAAATAAATTATATTTACATCAAGCAGAGGACAACCTCATTGATTTTTTTAATGTATCTAGTGGCAACGTAAAGGCCCTTGGATTCTTTAATTATATTTTATACACTTCTACACTTTTTAAGTGTATTTTAATCTAAATTAAATAAAGTTATTGTTCCCTTTATTAAATATTTATTTTTCTTTTATAAACAGAAATCAATTAGGTTGTCTTCTGCTTGATATAAATAAACCTAAAAAAATCATAAAGGGAACGATTACTTATATTATTATTTTAGATTGAAATATATTTAAAAAGTGTAGGTGATTAAAAATCCACGAATATTTGCGTTGTCTCTGTATATATAGAAATAAGAAATCAATGAGGTTGTCCTCTGTTTTATGCAAATAAACAAAAAAAAATATTTCACAAAGGGAACGATTACTTTTATTATTATTTTAGATTAAAATAAATTTAAAAAGTGTAGGTGATTAAAAATCCAAGAATCTTTGCGTTGTCTCTGTATATATAGAAATGAAAAATCAATGAGGTTGTCCTCTGTTTTATGCAAATAAACAAAACAAAACAAAAATATTTCATGAAGGGAAAATGATTACTTTTATTATTATTCTAGATTAAAATATATTTCAAAAGTTTACGTGATTAAAAATCCAAGAATCTTTGAGTTGCCTCCATTGGCGTAGTTAGGGAATTTTCCTAAGGGGGGGGGGGGGCAGCCGCAGTGGCGGCGCCAGTGTTGAGAGAGATGTGGCGACCGCCCAACCAAATTTTTGTTGAAAAACTGCAATTTTTTGCAAAAAAATCGCAATTTTTCAAATTGTCAACCTCATTGCAAGACGGGTTACCATTATGTAATTAATATGAAACTTAACTACGCGCATGGTTGCCTCTGTATATATAGAAATGAGAAATCAATGAGGTTGTCCTCTGTTTTATGCAAATAAACAAAACAAAAAATAAATTGACACGTTCTGATGTGGCCATCCACTCGACTTTACCATACACATCTGGTTGAGTTTGGTACAAGGGCCTAGATTTTAATTTTTGACCCCCCCCCCCCTCGGTCCCCATTTTAGGGGGTTTGTTTTTTCATTTTTAGTGTTCTATGGGCCCACTGATTATGTATACAAAATTTGGTTGAGTTTGCTCAAATGGCCTAGATTTTTATTTTTTGACCCCCCCCCCTAATTTTGGAGGCAGAAAAATAATATTTTCGTTATTATAGGTTCATTTTATAGTATATTTCATTTTTCTAGTTTTTCTAGTTTGCAAATATAATAATTTTAAATTTTAATCCCCCTCTCTCCCTTGATTTTGGGCCGATACGCACCAAAATTTAATCAGCTCTTAATCTCAATGCACCAAAACTACGTGTGAAATTTCTTTTTTGAGCACAGACTAACAGACTTTTTGATAAAACAGTTATTATCTCGGAAAATATAATTTTTTCGATGTTCACTTATTAGGGATTTTTTGTAGACCGAAATGCCCTGGTTTCGCCCAATATTTTTAATCAATATAGTTTCAGCCGTTTTTGAGATATTTCAAAAAAAAAGAAGCAAAAAAAACACTTTTTTCATGCACGATTACAATACTTGACCATACCCTGTATGGTAAAGTAAAAAAATATTTCATAAAGGGAGTGATTACTTTTTTTATTATTTTAGATTAAAAAAAAAGCGTAGGTAATTAAAGTATAATTAAATAATCGAAGGGCCTTTGCGTTGCCTCAAGATATTCTGAAATATAGCTGTATAGAAGGTTGGTTATTCCCCTCCGCGTTGTCCTAACCCTTCTCCTCACCCATACAACGTCCAACAACTCAGCCGCATTGCTAGCCCCCTGGCTATGGGATTTTGCACCCGTGTTTCCAGATCTCATGTATAAAACCTGCCCCCTAAACATTAACCCACCCTTAATTATTGATAATTATTTACTTAATACCTAGTTGATTACAATTTAATGGCCCGGCGAATACAATATGGTTATTATCCGTCGAACGTTGATATATCTTCTATCAATCAAGTAAGTCCAAGAAATCCTAATCTCTGATTAATAGGGAAACTAATACTTTTTAAGTAAAAAAACAAAAACAAAACAAAAAAGATATTTTAAAACTTAGGCAATATTTTTTTTTTAATATAAATTTTAAAAAAATTTATCCCTAACCTCATTCATATAAAAAAACAAACAATATTTTTATTTTAATATACAACCCTCTAGCAACACGATTAATTAAATTTTTTGATTTGATTTAATTTTTCTAATTTATATTTTATACAAAATAAAATAAACTATATATTTATATAACTAGTGAGCTGTCAAGCAACATAACCTCTTCTGTGATGGCCACTGTCTATTATTATTATGTTTTTTAAATATCGCTAACTTTTTCATATATATCAACGCAGTAAAATATTTTATCATTTAATCAAATCGATTTGTATTAACTTTAAAAAATATATGTAAGTAATATTATATAAACATTCGATATCACACTTGATATGTCACTATATTATAAATTTTCCCCCATTTGTATTATTTTATTTATTTATCATTAGGTTGGAAAGAAAATATCACCATATACTAATTTCTCAACTCATATTAAAATTAATTAATTGAAAAAAGACATTCGATTTTACTTATTTATGCCAACAAATTACAAGTTTATTTATTTCAGTAGTGCATGAGTCGATGAAATTTAGAAATGTGTTTTCGACAATTGTTTGTTCATTGAAAACATTACATTTTGAGACGTTTATGAAACGCTTGAAGAAGTGGTAATCTGAAGGAGAGATGTTCAGTGAGTATAATTATCAGGTTTTCAGTCAAAAATCACATCTTAATTATTGATTTCCTATTTAACTCAATTATTTAAAAAGTTTGTCAATTTTTGAAGAAATTTGTTATTTATTTTATTTACAACAGTTACAGAGTTACTTAAGTTCATGAGATGATTTGTGAATGTTTATAGCCCTGAAGATGATCAAATAAAAGAACTTAAACTAGGAAATAAACTATTACGATGTTATTTATGGTTAAAAATTTGAATCATCCTCTGTTACGACAACATTTGATTTTTGTTTGCAACCCTTCTTGACCAGAGAAAGGTTGACTATTTGTATGTTTTTATCTCGAAGAGCTCGGAGAAAATGGTCTGGTAACGTAGCCCAAGCGATTTGACCTGTTTTTAGTCTTGATGCTGATTTAAGAAGGAGATGTTTCGTTTTAAATAAGCGAATATTTAATTAATATTGGTATTTTTTTATTACTGGCTTAAAAACATACATTTCTCTTCGCTGATGGCTTAGAGAACTTCAAATTTGTCTCTGTTGGTTGACCTTCTCATCTCCCAACTCTCAACTCCAACTGACAACTGAGAACTGACTGCGACTGCTCTAAAGTCTTCCTGCTTTTTAAGTAAAAATTTCCCAAAAACTTCCCATTGATTTAATTCTTAATTAGCAGGGCGTTTTAAAATATTTAAGCCCACCTATTTTTAGAAATTATTCTTATGGGAAATTTCCAGGCAAATTCGGAGAAAACCCAATGAATTTACGATCGACATCGGTGTTAAAAGCCATTTGACAGGACTTATTTATTAACCCAAATATGACAACTTAGTTTAAATTTATTGAGAAAGTGGAAAATGTAAAATCCACTTTTCTATTGTCAAAAGGTTTGACCATAAAAAGGGCTAGCCGCCTGCAAAATATTACCCTTAAAATAATTATATTATATTAAGGAAAAAATACTCTGAGTGCCGCGCACAACACCTCAACACCCTCATAATTTTTTCAAATCCAAACAAATTTGATGTATGAAAAAAAGTTTCGTAACCCAATTATCTTAAATTTTTGGGCCTAAAATTGTCAGAATCTGGTCCTTTTTTAGAGCGACCACCCGTCTATTTTGGGACCACAAATCCTACAATATAACCTTGTGTCCCCTTCTTCTCTTCTTACCTTTAAAAAATGTTTTGCATTTTTTCCAAATATTATATTTAGATTGAATGTAAGGAAGGCAAACCAGGGGTAGTGAGGAAAGAAAAAATTAACACATATCAAATAAGGCGTAATTTATTGGAATCCTTCCTCCTTTCCTGGTTTGAAGTTAAAGGAGGAAGGATTCCAATAAATTACACCATGTGTTAATTTTTTCTTTCCTCACTGCCCCTGGGCTGCCTTGCATTACATTCAATTAAAAGTTCTACCAGTCCGTCTCTCTCCACAGAAAATTTCGTTGCAAAAAAATTATATTTAGATTAATAATCTTTCTTATTCACTCACTTCGTATCTTACAATGGGTACAAGTACAATATTTAAAAAGACTAGTATTTCTAAATACTTTCAAGTCAATTACTATTTTTTACTATCGATTTTTAATTATTTTGAGTTGAGATGTGAAATGTCCTACCTTATCATTATCTGGTCACTCCATCTTTGGTTGCAATATTTGTAATATTTTATTAAGTGAGAATGGTGTAGTTTCTAGGTGAAACATGTTTAAATGTGAAAAAAGAAAATTTAAAATATAATGGGCGTTTCACTGAATTCTGTGAAACCCACATCATATTTAAATTTTCTTTTTTTACATGTAATATTTTGATTGATACTTTGTCTCATCTACCATAATCTTAAGATATCTCATCAACAGATGACACATTTTTCAACTATTTCTACAACTTCCTCAAGGTTAAAGACATAATAGATAGTCTTCAACGAACAAACTTTTGTCGAAAATCTACATTTCATCGAATCCTGAATTTTACGCTACTTTAATAAATAAACTTGTAATTTATTGGCAAACATATATAAAATCAAATGGTGTTTATTTTAATTAAATTTATAATGAGCTTCGAATGATATATTTGAAGTTGAAGGTCATAAACCGCAATTATTTTCTTTTCGGCCTAATATTAGTCATTATATAATTATTTTATTCCATTTTATACCAGTTGATGGTTTGAATTCTAATATGTATGGTATCTTTGAGAGTCCTAGCTCTGAAGATGAATAAATAAATCTCTCAAAACGTTACCTTTTGTATATTAAATATAATATTTTAGAAAGACTTGTACCATTCTTTTTATTGGATTAATAATAGTAGCTATACTTAATATTAATAAGAAATTTAAAAGGCTTGGTGTTAATATTACCTTTGTTTTCTTTCAGTTGGATGAACAAGCGGTCCAGTTGAGGTTGAAAGTAATAGCAGGACACCAATTGGCAAAAAAAGACATATTTGGAGCAAGGTATATCATATTCAAGTAATTTGCGCCTTTTCTTTATATTATATTTTCAATTTTAGATCACTTAATTCTTCTTCTTCTCAACTTCTCTTGTTTTGTAAATGGTATTATTTATTTGTTTTTATATTGACACTTTTTCTAATTGAATTATTCTTAATTTCCAGTGATCCATATGTTAGAATTGATCTAAACACAATTAATGGAGATGAAACAGTTGATTCTATATTAACAAAAACAAAAAAAAGGTGAGTTAAAATGATAATTTTCAATATATAATTTATTATTAATTTGAAAGTTTATAATAGGAAAATAAGGACAAGTTTTTGTGTGTGACTTTTTTATTTATCAGCCAACGTTTCGTCGACTTTGCCGACTTCTTCAGGTCTTCAAATATTCACGCCTCACATTCGTCTAAATTTTCTTGTTATCTTCGTTACCATTGAAGACCATCAGAACACCAATTTCAAAAAATATTTGGCACATTCACAAAAAAAACAATTTTTCTTTCTTTTCTTTTTATATTAACAACTAGCTGACGCCCGGGCTTTCGGCCCGGCTTCACCTAGCCTCTGGCGGGGAGCGTCTCGTTTTATGGGTAAATAAATTATATATTACTTGTCAAAATTGTTCCCTTAACCAAAAATAATATTGACAGTTGATAGATTTCCAAAAAGCTATTATCGGCCATCTTGTTTGTTTGCTTTTGGGGTCCTCAGAGAGGCGCTGTTTCCTCGAAAAAAATATTTTTTACATGCCACAGGTGTGATATCTAAAAAAACACTCGTGTATTTGAATGGAATGTTGTGTGAAAATTTCAAAGAAATCGATGAAGAACTTTCGGAGATCCTTCAACTTATCACTTAAGCGTAACAGTACATTTTTATTTATATAGATTTCATTAGATATAAAACAGAAATAACATAAGGAATGAGTCAATCCTGTATTTGAACGAGAATAGATTATTTTTCTCCTTTTGATCCTTACATAAAGAAATCTCAAAAAGAAAAAAATATTCTATTCTGATTCAAAAACAGGGTTGCCTCATTCTATATATGTTATTTCTGTTTTATATCTAATGAAATTGTTAATATAAAAAGAAAAGAAAGAAAATTGTTTTTTGTGAATGTGCCAAATATTTTTTGAAATTTGTGTTCTGATGGTCTTCAATGGTAACGAAGATAACAAGAAAATTTAGACGAATGTGTGACATGACTGTTTGAAGCCCTGAATAAGTTGGCAAAGTCGACGAAACGTTGGCAATGGTAACGAAGATAACAAGAAAATTTAGACGAATGTGTGACATGCCTATTTGAAGCCCTGAATAAGTTGGCAAAGTCGACGAAACGTTGGCAATGGTAACGAAGATAACAAGAAAATTTAGACGAATGTGTGACATGCCTATTTGAAGCCCTGAATAAGTTGGCAAAGTCGACGAAACGTTGGCAATGGTAACGAAGATAACAAGAAAATTTAGACGAATGTGTGACATGCCTATTTGAAGCCCTGAATAAGTTGGCAAAGTCGACGAAACCTTGGTTGATAAATAAATAAAAAAGTCACACACAAAAACTTATTTCCTTATTTTCCTATTATAAACTTTCAAATTAATACAAATTATGGACGGAAATGATAATAATAATTTATTATTAATATATCTTTTGTTTTCTATTTTTCAGACTTTAAATCCCCAATGGAATGAAGAATTTATTCTTAGGGTAATTTATCTTAATAATTAATTTCCTATATGTCGCAAGTTAATTTTCTCTGATTAGAAACACCCAGTGTTTTATTTCATTCGATTTTTTTATCTATAAATTTTATGAATCTTGTTTATATGTATAAATAATACGCTTTGTTTTAAAACATTATAGAAAACCACAATGTGTGTTTAAAATTTTATCTTACTATTCATATATAAGCTAGTGATTAAGAAAGTGGTCTAAGTCGTTTATTGTTAGTTTCGAGATATTTAAAGATTTATTAAATAAATAAGATTTAAAATAAGATTTGAATGCTGTTTAAAGACAAAACTACAAATTCATTAACTGTTCAATTAAATGTGATTTAATCATAAGTTTCCTGTATTTGATTCGATCGCGAATCGAAAGCAGGTGATTTTTGTCAAATATTAAGTGAAAATAATCTCTGAATTTATATATTTCTAACTTGAAATAATGAAGTTAAATAAATTTATAATTTTCTCATTAATATATCAAAGAATAATTAACATATTAACGAGAATTGTTTTTGATCGCTTTTTAAACAAGATATATTTCGCAAGACTACTGCTGGTTGAGGCTATTGGAGTCTGCTGAGTTTTAAGTCTGGGCCAAGAGAGAATGAAAAAGATATGATCCATTTAGCTATAATCCAGCATCATTTCGTGTTTAGCCCGCATGACGCTTTTATATCAAACACTGATATGGATCACCATGGTCATTCGGGCTAAGCGCGAAATGATGCTGGATTGTAGCTAAATGGATCATATCTTTTTCATTCTCTCTTGGTCCAGATTTGAGACTCAGCAGACTCCAATAGCCTCAACCAGCAGTGGTCTTGCGAAATATATCTTGTTTAAAAAGCGCGATCAAAAACAATTCTCGCTAATATGTTAATTATTCTTTGATATATTAATGAGAAAATTATAAATTTAGTTAAATGTGATTTGTCAAATGTAACTTCACATTATTGTACTTAAAATAAATGCAACACAAAATATGAGATAAATTCATTTTTTTCATTTTTTTTAACTTAGCCACTTTCATAATCACGGGCACATATATAAGTGAATTATTTATATCAATGTTATAATGATGAACAAGTTCTTCTTTATTGATATCATTATGAATTGAATAAGACATTTCTAATTATTTAATCATGTTTTATATTTAGTTGCAATTTACTGATAATAGTTGAAACGTTTTCAATGACAATTTGCACCATCATCAGCAATTAGAGATTATAACAATTTTCACAAATAATTTTTTTTATTTATTTTTTAACTCAAACTTAGAAAATTAATATTTTACAAATTAATAAGATGTTTTTTTCGTACAAACTGAAAATTACAAATTTTATTCAACAAACAATGGTATTTTTATCTCAAGAAAAAATATAATATGTATGTTTTTATAAATTTACTTTTAAGGTAGTTGTTTCGCGACAATACTAGCAAAAAGTTAATTCTAGAGTATATAGAACAGACAATAAGGATTCATAATTCATAAGCCCAAAACTTTTTGCTGTTTATGTACCGATTCTAGCCAATGCCGTGCTCGTAGAACAAATCTGGCAACATTGTCCGAGCTTGAATATTTTTATATTAAAATGACAGATAAAATACATTTCAAAAGTTAAAAAATTTCTATAAAAATCGTTTTGTTATTTTTTAACAAATGTAATCAACGCCTACGTTACACCTTATGAAAATTATAATTTTGAAAAAATCTAACGCATGCCCGCTTTATACATCTTTCTCTGGTTAAATAAATGCGCTGTTGCCAAATTGTTTTTAGTGTAAATTTTTTTATACATTTTTCATAATTTATTCATTATTATCTCAGAAACTGTCTTGTAACTATGAATCAAAAATTGTCTTAAACTATGTATTGGTTATTGTTTGATATTGGTTTAGTTTTTTATAAAAATGGTAAGAAGAGTTTCTTAATTATAATTAAATATGTATGTAAACTTTCCAATATCCCGTATAATCCACTGTATGAGTCTGAAAAACTCTATTTTTGAAATTTAATATCTCCGGAACTATATTGTTCTTAAATTTCTTTTTGCCACCAATTGATGCAGAAGTACTTAACTAATAATCTATCTAAATTTCAAAAAAATCCTAAGAAAACCCATTTGGCGGAACAACTACCTTAACTTTTATTTACTACCCTAAGTACCATTGTCTTTTAAATAATTTAAATTTCTGATTTCAAAGGCTTAACAGTTTTTAAAAAACATCAAAGTTTATATTTTAATAATGTTGCAAATTGTTCATGAAAAATTTTCATAGTTTACTTAAATTATAAATAAATAAAAAACAAGATTAAAAAAATTATTAAAAATATTTTTTCTATTTATAATTAAATGAATTAAAATTCATGATTTTTTTTTAAATTCAATATGATAATATGTTTATAGTTTATTCATGTATTGAATATATATATTTAATTTTTTTAATCTACTTATTTATTGATAAATTATTTTATTAAAAAAAGAATTAATTTTATTTTTACATTATATAATTATTCTGGCAATCGCAATACTTGGATAATTCCATTCTGTTAGTGTATCAGAGAAAGTAAAAAAATAGTATAAATTATTTATTTATAAATTTATAGGAAAAAATAGTTTTCATTTAAATTTAGGGAACTTTCGATATGAGATTATTAATAATATATATACTTATTAAATGTATATTTACCAGATGCTGACTGATACATAATTAGGAAATCACCATGTAAAAAACATTGATGCAATTTCCTGCTTCACTAATTATTTTAAAACAAAAATTAAATAATATAAAAAACTACAAAATTAATTAAAAAAATAAGAGGTTAATTTGCCATACTGATTCTTGAATAAAACAATTTTAATAATGGTCGAATGTAAATCCATTTTGTAACTTTCAAACAATAAAACTTCAACAATCAAACACTTTTTAAATTTAAATTTTAAAATGAAATTTTTCCGACTCGAGGCATCCAGCTAAAATCTGACCCCGGGGTAGAGACAAATTAAAAAAAAAAAAAAATTGTATAGTAAATTTGCTTATGGCTAGAAAGGCCGAAAAGCCAGAAAAAAAAAATGAAATTTTTATATTTTTAAAGTCATTTTTTGGTCTTTTAATAAAGGTTGAATGAATTCAAATGTAGTTATCCATTGTAGTTTTTAATATTTTTATCTCGCACTTTTCTCCAAAACACTTAGTATATCAGAAATTCGCATTAATATTTGCAAGTTGATTCTTGAATCGATGGGTTAAACCAGCGTTTCACAAATTTTTCGACCCCCTCTCTCAAAACGCAAAAAATAAATAAAATTAATTCCTTGCAATCGCCTAAAAATTTTTTCTCAATAATAATAATAATTTTTATTTACTTGGGGATGAAATTTTGGACTGTATTTTTAAAATAAATAGGTTCTTAATGTTTTTAACAATTATGCCTAATAATTTCTTTTGATGTCTTGGTATTTCTCAGAAAATCTTTGCTATATTTTTATTTTGTGACCCCCTTCATATAACACAACGACCCTCCTGGAGGTCGCAACCCCCCCCCCCATTTTGAGAAAGGCTGAGTTAGGGAAAACCCCGGTTTCTAAAATCCGAGCTCTCCTAATTTTGTTTGTCAAATTTCGTAAATTTTAATTCAGCTGGTTATTTAATTTATGAGAATGTCTCGTTTAAGCGGGCAACAATTTTATTTTGCGACCCCCTTCATATAACACTACGAACCTCCTGGAGGTCACAACCATTTTGAGAAAGACTGAATTAAAAAAAACCCAGGTTTCTAAAACCCGAGCTCTCCTAAATTTTGTTTGTCAAATTTCATAAATTTTAATTCAGCTGTTTATTTAATTTATGAGAATGTCTCGTTCAAGCGGGCAACCTTGCACCTTTATTCTATTCTGCAGAGGACCATACTTACGATTTAGATGGCCATTTTATCTTGAGTTCTTTTCTTTTTCCACTTAAAGCCTCAGAATTTGAAAAATCCTAATAGACTCACTTCCTTAGTAGTACGAATGCTGACATAAATATAAATTTATCCTTGAATATTATTATTAATATAAAATTTAAACGAAATGATTTTAAAATCTTCATTTAATATTATCTAAAAACAAAAAAAAACAAAGATAAAAAGTTATCATCAACATCCAATTGCATAAAAAGTTATTTCTAAGACGCAATGCAAATCTTACTTTTAAAAAGTGATCTCTAAGCGAATTTAGCCAATTTTTCTATATATACAGTACATAATACTGAAGCCAATGAAATGTGTTGGAGCTTAAGCCCCACTAGGGTTTTACATTTCCTTCAATACCTTTACTCTAGGTCATTCTAAAAGAACATCTTGAATGCTAATTTAGTAATTTGGAATATATTTACATTTTTATAATAATTTTTATAAATATTAGTCTAGGATTTTTTATATAACACTTTCATTTATTATATATAAGTAATTTATAAAGAAAAAAATCGTTTTACTGGTAAATATATTTAAATAGAATACTTTGATAAAAATACATTAGCTCTGTTAAATATATTTATTAACACAAACATATACAACATAAATACACGACGTTTCGACCACTAGTGAGATGAACACACTTGAAAACGATCACTGGTTGATTGAAACCTGTATATATGTTGCAAATGTTTGTGTTAATAAATATATTTAACAGTGCATAATGTGGTTTTAATCAAAGCCCTTTATTAAATCATTCAATCAACAAAGCTTTAATCAATTAGTAAACATATTATTCAATTGTATTACTTTTTTCTTCCATAGGTTAAACCAGCTGAGCACAAACTTGTGCTACAAGTATTCGATGAAAATCGATTAACACGAGATGATTTCCTGGGCATGGTGGAGCTGACCTTAAATAACCTGCCCAAAGAGCAGGAAGGCCTTACTATCCCTTCTAAACAATATATTCTCCGTCCAAGGAGGTAATTCTAATTTTAGAATATAATTGGATATCTGTAATTTATGCATTTTATATTAATTAAACGTATATTCTTAAAGATAATAATCTTGATTGTATTATTATAAGAAATAAATATCCGTAAAACGTTTATTTAACATGAAACTTTTCGGAAAAAATTCCCCCTTTATTTAAAGAGAAAAATTTAAAGTGGAAGTAAAAAATTTTTTTTTGAACATCTTGGCAACATTACAAATTTTCTTGGAAAAAAAGACGATCTTCTAAAGATAATAAATTATATTATATTTTAGATAATATATTTAAATTAATTACATCATCCATGCGACATTTAAGATAGTTCTTTCGCCACAATCCACACAAAAAGTTTTAGCCTCGTATCGTAACCACTCTATAAACGGTGTTAAAATTTTAGGTTTTGTTTTTTAACGTGACTGTACTTTTTACGCTACTATATTCTATTTATGAATGGATCGTTTCTCCAAGCCATTGATATTTTATCCCCTCCACTAAAAATAATCGCCCAAATATGTTTGTTTTTTGTATTGTTTATCAAAACTATGTGGTAAATAATTTCAATTTTTTTTAAAGTTACTCCAAGTATATTATTCTAACAACTATTAGTCCATCAATGTAAATAAAGAAAATAATGATCATTTCCCCACCCTTTCCCAATCTACCCTATATAAAAATTTCATTTTTAATTGCAATTATTTCATGTTTGGTGTGGTAAATCGTCTTAAAATTTTAACAGTCTGTTTATTATGTCTTTAATGACAAATATTCCAAGTTTTGAAGACTTGTTGAATTTTTGCATTTGTGAAAGAACTACCTTAAACCTGCAACTTCTCTTTTTTGTTTCAAAATTATAAGATAGTATTCTAGAACTAAATAATTTATAATAAAATCTCAAGTTATGACCTCCTAAAACCGAGCAGTAAGGGATAATTTTTATTACATTCCTTAGGGGATGAATCCAAACAACCTTTTTGACATGTAATAAAAATTATCCAGCTCAGATTTAGTAGATGACAATCTCTCGTAATTTATTTTTCAAGTCTGCTATCTGCTACTATCTGCAATTTAAAATTTTTTTATTCAACATAATTTAGTTTTTAAAAATTCTGAATTCACATCATTCCACTAATTTAGGACTCAATTTCGATTTCTTTTATCCTTAAGTTCCTAATAAATGGAAAAATTTAGATAAAAGATGAATTTTTGAAAGGATAGAAATTCTAAATAATAAAAATTCCATCAATAGAAGATCAATAGTACATACCTCTTTACAAGTATGAAATAAAGTAAAAGTTTTTATAAATATTATAATTATTTGAAGGTAAATCTTTATCTACAAGACAAATTGAATAATTATCAAGTTTTTGAAAAATATTTCCATTTGTTTCCGCTTAAAATTTGTTTTATAAAGGAAAAATATCCCCCCCAAGTTTCATTTTCGAATAACTTTTACTGAATTCTTTATAAAAGAATTGTATTTATTTCTTGTATATTTTATATATAGAGATGTAACGTATTTCAAAGATGTGTTCATGACATTTACCTTTAGAATTTTTTAGGCTTTGAAATTATTATATCTAGTGGCTGTTCCTTAAGAAGATTTGAATTATATTTCAATATTGTTTAATGTAAGGGTAAATGGATATTTTGAAAGAAGTAATTCTCAAGTCGCAGTTGGCTTTAAATCTTATTAGGTATTAGGTAATGTAGGGGGTGAGTTTAGATATTAGCATTTAGAAATTTAATTTAATTAGAGACCACCAAATATAATTTGTTAAGGTTTTTTGAGATAGAATACTGTACCAATGGTGTAATAGAAATTAATTTTTTTAGGACTACTTTTCTATTTCTGAAGTCGTTTTCAAGTGTTAATAAATGGAGCGATTATTAATTAAATTTCTATTTACATCATGGCTAATCTAACCCGAAAAACCTTACAAACCAACACTCATACCACTAAAGCCTAAACAAACAAACAAAATCCTACAAAATTTTAAATGAAAAAAAAAAAAATATACTAAAAATTTTATACAAAATTTTAAAACCAGAAAGAGTAATGTTTACTATTTTTTTGTTAACTAAAGATCTTTTATCACATTGTTTAAAAATTATATTCTCCAAATATAGCCATGTAGACCGCTTGAATATTTTAACGAAATCTTAAGATGCTTAACGCGTTAATAATTTCGTCTTACTTCCATTTGAATCCAAGTACTTTCAATATTTCAAGATCGGCTTCACAAATACTTTTGTCTTGAATTACATTTTTGAATTTTCCTTAAATACCACCCCCTCTCCTTCCAAGATTTCAAAATCAAACTTAATTTATCGACCCTTCTATATATATTCCGAGCTAAGTAGACAAATTAATTAGAAAACATTGCTCTTGATTATAAAGTAAAATTTTAAATAATTTCTATAATGCAATTTATTGATTTACACTTCTAAAACGAAAGATAGTTCTGTCAGATCCTTGTATTTATTGAATCCCGTAAATAGTGTCACTCTTTATTATGGAATTTCTTAGGTTTCCTCACTCTTTAATAGCTTTATGTAAACTTAATTGAAATACACTATCCTATCTTTAAATCTATTTAGTTTAGTTTTTTTCTCTAAATTATATATATCATGAGTTTATCTTTTCGCTGATCATACTGTTTTCGTTTAATTGTCGATTCGTTTAACACTAGAGACCACCTTGTTCAGAATACTTTTTTCTAGTACTTTTTTAATGTTTTTTAAGTATAACTGTTTTTATAAAAAAATTGTGAGAAAACATCTCTGATATTCTTTTCACACTGTTAACATAAAAAAGTGGATATACCAAAATTACTAAGGTATCAGTCTGACGAATAAGATACTACTCAATCGTGCTTTATAATCAGCTGCATCCTTTCGTGAAGTTTCGGCTTGGGAATTATCAGTGCATTTTTCAAGCCCAAAGTTCAACAATACTCTTGCTAACCTGAACAAAACCCCAGTGCCGCCCAAGTATTATAAAAAGCTGGACTGAAAGCAACATGCGGGACGTCCCAATTGATTAACCTGTAGGCATTGCCTTTCGAGAACGAAGCTGAACGAGGCCAATGACCACTGTAGAATGTAGAGCTAAGCAAAGAAGATGAAGAAATTTGAAAAGATTCTTGCCGAGACTAGCAGAATTGCTGCTGATTTTTAAGGGGAAATCAATTAGGGTGTCCTTTGCTTGATGCAAATAAATATTCAAGAAAGTACACAGAAAATAAATATATATACCAATATAATACATTGAAGATAAATGTCAAGCCTTGGAAACCATTTTAGTCTCTATCAAATAAAATTATAAATATATATCCATTTATATGAATGCTTCACTTGCCAAATCGATTAACTCCATTTTTTGAATTTGATTAAATTTTAATGTCAAAGCACTTGATTGACTCTTAACTGTATATATTCAAAACAAATTTCTCTAATAATAAGTATTAAAACCAATAAATGATAAAAAAATTTGGCCATTGAATAATAAATAATATAATAATGTAAATTATTTCATCGCATTTCTCCACTTTTTTGTTTTATGGAGTAAATCGATTTGGCAAGTGAAGCATTCATATATAAGTGTATATTTATTTAGATCAAGCAGAGAACACCCTCATTGATTTTATCTTAAAAAGAAGAAGCGACTGTTTGTCTAAGAAGAATTTTTGTAGATCTTGTAGCCATGTATCCATTCAAATTAATTCATCAAAATATAGTAGCTAAAGCCGTTTTTAAGAAATTTTGAAAAACTAAAAAATTAATAGAATGAAATGCTCCTAATTAAGTTGGTACCCAACGATGAACAATTTTACTTTATATATTATCTAAAATATAATATTAAAAAATATGATAAATTATCTTAAATGCATTCTGGTGTAATATAAATTAATCCCATGTTGGAGACAAGCTTTTTAAAAATGGCAAGTAGAGGTATTTCCAAAATAAATATTTCAATATAAATTGTTAAAATTAATCATCTTCAACTTTCTATTAATTTCTTAGAAATTATGAACTGCAAGAAGAATACACACAACGCTTTGGTATAATTTTTTTTTTATTTTCACATTTATATTCATAGAATATAATGCGGGAAGTATTGCGATGCCCTGTCTAGGTCCTGACTCTTTGAGAGCTTGTATCTCAGAGATGAAAAAAGTTAATTTCATTTTGTAACTTCTAGGTGGAAGGAATCGATGCCCGTAATAGTTGGAAACCGGATTTGGGACATAAAATCGGATATTGTGGTCCCCAAGCCAAAAAGGCGCCAAAAATCCATTGGTCAGTGCGTACACTCCTACATTACACCCCCTTCCTTTATTTCAATCGGATTGAAAATTTGACACAACTAATAACTCATGACACTTGATAAATACACGAATTTTTAAAAAAATCGTTACGGCCGTTTTTGAGAAAAAAACGAAATAAAGGAAGGGGGTGTAAATCAGTAGTGTCGCGATGATTTCAAAAATAAATGAAAATGTGAAAGTCGTGTGGTGAACACACCAGTTAATTTTTAACGAGCATAGAGAAAATAGTATGTTCAACAAAAAGATATATCCACATTCGCACAATATTTATGTTTAAAAAGAGCTTAGATAATATAACAGGCAAATATATAACTTAAAATTATTGGATAAAAAATACTTGTTAGGTTTCACATTAAGATAAAAAAAATAAAACGAATTTATTTTTGGAGAATCTTTAATCTCGATATATATATTTCGGGTGACTAACCCATCTTCAGGAGCAACAGAAAATGATATTTATATATAGTATTTTTTATCCAATAATTTTAAAATATGTTTCACCAAGTACCAACACCAAATTCCTTAAAAAAAATATATATATAATTAGAAATTTTCTCTGGAGAGAGACGGACTGGTAGAACTTTTAATTAAATGTAATGGAAGACAGCCCAGGGGTAGTGGGGAAAGAAAAATTAACACATATCAAATAAGGTGTAATTTATTGGAATCCTTCCTCCTTTCCTTTCAAACCGACGTTTCGGAGGATTTTTCCCTCTTTCTTCAGGGTTTCAAAGGGTCAATGAATGAAACAAATAAAATGTTTCCTTCTTCTCTCTACAGTAGTGTTCAAAACTTTCTTCTTTTTTAGCAAAGGCATAGATAAACAATTTTTTCCTCCTTTTCTTATTCCGAAACGTCGGTTTGAAAGAGAAAGGAGGAAGGATTCCAATAAATTACACCTTATTTGATATGTGTTAATTTTTTCTTTCCTCACTACACCTGGGCTGCCTTCCATTACATTCAATTATATATAACTAGTTTAATAAACATTTTAACTTAGAAAGCGTTAAATTTATTATTAATTTTTTTTTTTAAATTATTATTATTACACTTTTTCCATTTCATTTGCTTTTCCAGTGCCCGTTCCCGAGTTAAGGGTCATCTAGAAATTTATCACGCATACATTCTGGAAGCTACGTCTAGCGAAATCATGGCACCCGGCTTAGTAACAGATACGCCTCCACCTCCGAATTCTCGACCTAACCCACCAGAAGACACCCCGAGAAGAACAGGACCCGCTCCTCTTGTTCGAAATAATACCGATCCGGAATGGGAAATCGTAGAACATGAAAATGGTCCTCATTTAGTTGAATCACCAGCACAGGTACACAAAATAAATGGAAATGGATATTAAAATTAAAACTGAACACTTTGATTTTAGTATTTATATTTCGGTAAGCTACGGTTTCACTCGAGTGTTCAAAAATGTCTGAAGCAGGGGAAAAATTAATTCCATCTATGATTTTTTTTACTTTACCATACAGGGTATGGTCAAGTATTGTAATCGTGCATAAAAAAAGTGGTTTTTTTTTATTCTTTTTTTGGAAATATCTAAAAAACGACTGAAACTATTTTAATTAAAAAAAATGGGCGAAACCATGGAATTTCGGTCTATAAAAAAGCACTAATAAGTGAACATCGAAAAAATGATATTTAATGTTTTGTCAAAATGTCTGTTAGTTAGTACGTGGGTTACCAAATTTTGTGGACGAGCTAGCTCAAAAACTAGTGGAAATATCGAAACCAGATTTCACACGTAGTTTTGATGCATTGAGATTAAGAGCTGATTAGATTTTGGTGCATATCGACCCAAAATTAAGAGGGGTGGAGGGGGATAAAAAAATTAAAAATCTAGGATATTTGAGCAAACTCAACTAAATTTTGTATACATAATCAGTGGGCCCCCAGAACAATAAAAATGCAAAATCTAACCGCCTAAGGGGGGGGGGTTGTAGGGTCAAAAAATTAAAATCTAGGCCCTTGTACTAAACTCAACCAGAAGTGTATGGTAAAGTCAAGTGGATGGCCACATCAGAACATGTCAATTTATTTCTATCTGGACTCGGATACCCACAATTACTCAGAGAATGTTTGTTCTAGTTCCTAAATGTTTGTAATTCCAACGCAGAAAATTGATTAGGTTTTAGGGTCTTTAACTTCAAATCTTCCTGTTCACAAATGAAGAAAATATAATTTCTATTGATTTTATTGAGATTTTCAGAAGTGATAAAGGCATAACTAAGCAGGTGTTTTTCAATTTTAATTTGTTAAATTAGTCAATTTGTTTATTTGAAACCCCCTAATAGCTTATTCCCTTATTACAAAAATAATTAGATTTTAAAATTAATTAAGAAATTGAATTTATCCTAAATTAATTAAATGAAAAAATATATTTTTAATAGTTTATTATATTTAAATTTTTTACTTAGGCGACGTACTGAGTCTTAAAAATGTTTTCTCTTTTACCTTCAATTTGTAATTTATAATAGTTTTAAACTTTAAAACGGTTTCGCTGTTAGGATCGATCACTAATTAAAATAGAAAAAGTTGAATTACATTATTTCTTAATAAAACTATTCAATATTTATTTCCGCCATTTCTTCCACTATTATTTATTTCTTTTAGTAAAATTTTTTACTATAAGGAGAATAACATGAATTAAATCAAGTCAAGAAATTGTTATTCGCACTTGCAAAATCATATATTATTCATTACATCACTAATATCTACTATTGTACAGACATATCGTTTTAGTTATAGTAATAGATAAGTTTGATAAGGGGGTCAATTTAAATTTAATTTTTCTTGTAAGGCTCGACCCTAAAACAATATTGGCAACACCTGCTTTACAACTTTTACTTATCATCTAGCTAAGAGTCAGTTTATTTTTTTATCATGTCATATTCTTATCATTAAACGCCATTTGTTTTTAAAGGTAGATAAGGTTGCTACGTAATTCATTCATTTATCTTTGTTTTATTTCAACCATTTTGAATTTTGCCAACACCGAACAAATAAAATTGAAAAGATCCTGTCAAAAAGACAAAATAGAATAGATTGTCGTTATTTCTAAAATTTTATTAAGATAATAGATAATTTACAAAAAACATTCTGATCTTTAATTTTTTTTTTAAATAATTTACTCTACTCCCAAATACTCAGCAAAAGGTATAATTGGGTTTATTTTTTGGGGGGATTACAAATACTAGGCGAGTACTTGCGTCAAACTAGTCTAAGATATGATAATGTTGATGACAAATTAATATTATTATTTATTGTTTTCTTTTCTATGAACTAAATTGAAATATTGGTTCTTGGGAATAAGGAACAAAAAAAGTTTCTTAATACATATAAAATGTTTATCCAGCGACGTTTCGCCTCCAATCATGGCTTCCTCAGGCTCTAAACTCGACTATATAGTTTGACTACGATGTACATGCTATTCAGCAACGTTTCGTCTCTATTCAAGTATTCCTAAGGCTCGACTACAAATATAGTCTGACTGCATTACTTGTAATAGTTGATTAAATAAATGCCAGGTGAGTTTCATAAAATTTATTTAATAAAATAAAATATATATGAAAATTTAACTCAATATATTTTGTTTTATTTGTGAAACACACTTCACATTTATTTAATCAACTATTATTAAATAACGCTTTACTTAAAACACACACCATGTTTCTTAACAATTATTACGATACTTATAGAATTTACAGCCTGTGAAAGCCTCGATCGTAGTCGAAAAGTCTCTGATAAGCATGTAATAAGTATAGAAACTTTTTATTCTAACTCCCAAGAACCAATTTCAATTAATTTTATTATTTTTCTTCAAGTTTTTTTTTTATTATACAATTTCTTATCCGTTTTAAAATTTTTTATTTCTTATTTAATTTTATTTATTTTATGAGTTCTCTAAAGAGACAATTATTTTTCGTTTTCTTTTGTTTTAAATAATTTTTTTTTCGCGATGCTTTTAGACGATGTTTGTACAGGATAGCGGAATCAACGTAACAACATCATCGACAACAACAACAACATCCACAAGTAATTCGAGCAACACGCCCCTAACGTTACCCAGCGGCTGGGAAGAAAGACAAGATGCTAATGGCAGGACCTATTATGTCAACCATACTGCACGTTCCACTCAATGGGAGAGACCAACCTTGAGGTAAATAATAAATAACCAAACTGGATATAAGATTAGATTAAGAAAAATTAGGCGTGATTAAACACACTACGATCCCATAGCATGGGTGTGCCCTATCGTATATAATTTTATTTCTATTTCACAATAAATAGATTTTTTCATGAAATTAATGCAAGAAAGTGCAATCTCTTTGGCCCTGGGTGGACTATTGTATTGTGGAAAGATGAATGAGAATAGAAAGAAATTTCTGGCATTAAGGTAGTTCTTTCACAAATGCAAAAATCTAAGAAGTCTTCGAAACTTGGCATAATAAATACACTGTTAAAATTTGAAGACGATTTACCAGACCAAACATGAAATAATTGCAATTAAAAATGAAATTTTTTTACATATGGTAGATTGGGAAAGGGTGGGAAAATGATCATTATTTTATTTTTTTTCATTGAAGGACTTTCACCATCTTGATGAAAAACTAATATTTGTTAGAATAATATATTCGGAGTAACTTAAAAAAAATTGAAATTATTTACCTCGTAGTTTTTATAAAAAATAAAAAAAAAAACATATTTGGGCGATTATTTTTAGTGGAGGGGATATAATATCAAAGGCTTGGAAACGATCCATTCATAAACAGGATATAGTAGTGTGAGAAGTACAGTCACGTTAAAAAACATGACCTACAATTGTAGCACCGTTCATATTATGTATAGAGTGGTTACGAGGCTAAAACTTTTTGTGTGGATTGTCGCGAAAGAACTACCTTAAATTAAAGTTGAAAGTATCCGTGGGAAGACCGAAAGTTAGATGTCTCTGGAAAATAGTTCCAGTTTATAGAATTCCAAGTGATAAACTAGGCGAATGCCTCTACTCGATTAGTGAAATAGGAATATCGCTCTTGAACTTTCAAAACCTCGTAAGTGCTTCAGAATATTTTTTACAGAATTATAAAAAAACTTCATAATTCCTATAATTCAAATTAATAATGAACGTGTGGCATTTCAGCCATTAGTTATGGACAAGTAATGTTTGAGCTCTGTTTTTTCAATAAATTACTATAGAGTACATCCTTCTATTCCAAACAACATAAACCTTAATAAAATCGGAGACGTTTCCCAAGTTCATGGGCGATATGTAAGAGCAATCTTGCAGAAAAAATGGCACTTTTGCTTTGTTTTTGAAATATTCCAAAAAAATTGTTAATACAATTTTGTAATAAAAGTTAAGATGTCAGCCAAAATTCATTAAAACAATCAAACTACTTGCAAAGCTTTCGACTTTATTTTCAAGCTTTCCTCAGTACACCTAGAACATAGCCCAAAAGATTATAGGTATCATTTTCCCTCTTGTCAATATACTATATTCGAGTTTTAAATTTTTAAAATTTAAGACAAAAATCATAGAATTATATTCTAGTTGGCTTTGTTATAAGACAAAAACTTGGCAAATGGTTTGATTGTTTTGCTGGATTTTGGCTTCATCCCTGATAACTTAACGTTTATTAAAGAACAATAAAAAAAATAGCAAAATCAGGGCATATATTAAAATTATATGTAGAAATTAATGATTCAAAATATAGGTCAGTTCGATTTCAACCAAATACTAATCAGCCCTTAATTTTAGTATAAAAAAACTAAATATGAAATTTCGTTTTCATATTTTTGATTTTTTTAATGTTATTTATATGAGAAGTTATAATAGTTATACCAGGAAGGTGCAACCACTATAGGAATATTTAACATTTTTTAATTCGATGTCTACTATAGAAGTCTTTTTTTAATAGTCGGTATTAAAAAAAAGCAGTAAATCTAAAGAAACCTCTAACAGGTACATCAATTATGAATTTTCATTTAGCGGTTTTATTTCAAGTGGCTCAAACTAGTTCACACCAGTTCTGTATCTATCTTATAATTATATTAGTATGAACGATCTAATTAATATACTTTTTTTTAAAGATAAGATTTGTATAATAGACTTGAACGTGAAGTACCTTAAATTTAGAATTAAAAGACTTAAATTATTTTTTAAGTAAATTTAGAAAAATCGCACTAAAAGGAGTTTAAAATTATGTTAAGTTATTTTTAATACTATCCATGTATCCATTCTTAGTAACGCAGAGATTTCCTTATTCCAGCCTAATTTCAAAACCAACCCTTTCTTTTCATATCTCTAAACGGAAAGAAGAGTTAACAAACCCCTTCCCCAAAAGAGACAAAAAAGAACTAATAAAAACCTACCAAAAAGCTTCAAATTCGCAAGATAGCTTTTTGTTTACCCACCAGACTTCAAAGAGACCTAATATTTAGAGAATGTTAGTTTAATAAGACCCCTGTGTTAATTTACTCACGATAAAAATTTCATATCTCGAAAACCTTGATGAAATTTAAATATATATTATATTATATTTTTCATTTTTTTGTTAAATTGAAGGGTTGTTTTTTGTAACAAATATAATAAACATACAAAAACAACCCTTCAATTTAAGAAAAAAATTAAATCAAGTCACTTAAGTTCTGGAAGAATTATTTTTCATGACACAATTGACTATCATTTATATTTTTTAGAAACCCAAGTATCAATTTAGATTCTTAATATTTTAAAACAGTAATCGTTCTTGTCATTTTAATTTCTGAATTGTGATGCAATTTGTAATGCAACATTTTTTGTTAACTTTTAATCAATTTTTCAAGCAAATCTAAAGAAATATTTTTTCATGTCTTTTTTTTCAGTTCGACGACAATCAGCAATGAGCCGACTGAAAGAGAAAGGAATTTGGATGCAGCGGCAACTGAATTTCAAAGACGTTTTCATATTAGCGTTGATGATATTGATGCTAATCGAAGAGGAAGTCAAAGTGCCCCATCTCAGGTGCTTTTTTTTTACTTATATTTACATGCTAAATTAATTTCTTTATAATCAGACGTTTTCGAGTTGATAAGTCAATAATAAAGGATTTCGATTGTAGTGTTAATTTTTCTTCTAAAATTAATTTCTAATAATAATAATAAAAGATTGATCTTGAAATTTTATTTTTCACTTGAGTTTTTGTAAAGTTTTATTCTTTTAGTAAATATATCGATATATAAATTCTTGAGCTAAAGCTTTGATGTTAGTGATGTTCTTGATATACAGAGAAGTCCAAAAAAACCTATACACACTCCAGCAAAAGAAAATGCTTTATAAAAGATGTAATTCTAAATTTATACCGACATCAAGGTATGAATTTAACTCTTCTTTGATTTCTACCAAAATAACAGGTGATGAAAATGGTTTCAAAATTGAAATTTTTTTTTTGCCTAGAGTAGGAGAGTTCAGGTGATTCTTAAGAAAAAAAACACTAAAATTGCTTTTGCTTGATTTTTGTTAGAAAGTGAAAGAACTTACTTACAAAACGAGTTGTGTTGATATTTGTATTCATGAGAAAGAACGGATAAAATATGTTTTATTAAAAAGATTTAAGCTGAAAGTCAAGCCTTCGAAGCTATAACAAGTAAATTCTATATATGCATACGAGTATATATACCGGGTGAGTTTTTTATCTTGAGACAGTCTTATAACTTGGTGCATTATATGAAAAAAGTTTCAAATTAAAGTTTATTTATGTAGCGGATCGGAAATTCTCGATATAAATTTTCAATGTATTTTTGTGAAGCGGCGAAAGTATTTTTTTTTCCTTAATAATAATTATAATTATTTTAAGGGTAATATTTTTAGTAAGGGAGACCTCTTTTATGGGTGAAATTGCTTTAGAGAATAGAAACTTTCCTCCACAGAGACACACATCGTTTAGCAACGGCGAGCGAGACAGCGAATCCACACATCTTGAAGGCTTCACGTTACCCTTAGCGAGTCTTATAGTCCGTCAGGAATATAATAAGGCCCGCTCTAAATTTAAAAATAATTTGTTCGCAGCCATAACCACAGGTTCGCAACATAATTTGGCGGTAAGCGGTGGGATCGCAACATTTATATCGAGGGGGAAACTAAACTACGCTATTATTTGTCTATCTAGAACAAGCTTTCAAGGGTATTTCAAGGTCAAGTTCTTTTTTTTAAATGGAAACCTAGATTTTTCTTTACATAGCCTAAATTTACCAAAAAAACTGAACAATTTTCATAAGAACTATTTTTTTATACAACATCAAATAAAAAAATATTAAATCAATTAGATCTCAAAAAAATCCAAATAATAATTATTCTTAACAATTATTCAATTTAATTATCAAATAATAATGATTAAATAATTAATTATTAAATAAATAATTTAATAATTTTCCGACAATGTTCTGTGACATTCCAGAGTGTATCGCATCTTGATTAAACATCTTTCTTCAACAAAAAGTGCTCCATTTTTATTATGGTAATACAATATAACTACCTATCTACTGAATTGACACGAGAAATAATCTTTTTTAAGCTCAAGAATTTTAAATAGATCTATTAAGTAGAAAATAATCTCTTAATTTTTAGATTTAATTGATTTAATATTTTTTTTATTTCATGTCGTATAAAAATAGTTCTTATGATAGTTGTTCAATTTTTTTTGTAATGTAATGAAAAATATAGGTTTCCATTTAAAAAACAGAACTTGACCTCGAAATACCCTTGAATGCTTGTTCTAGGTCGACAAACAATAGTGTAGTTTAGTTTCCCCCTTGATATAAGTAAATAAACTTTTATTTGAAACTTTTTTTTCATATAATGTGAACTGTTTTTGAGTTATAAGACAGTCTCAAGATAAAAAACTCACCCGGTATATATATATATATATATATATATATATATATATTCAATTATATTAAGTATATGTTTGATGTTTCTTTGCATCAATCAGAGGAGACAACCTCATTAATTTCTTCTTAAAAATAGTTTTAATAAAGAATACTGAGCAAATCTTTTCAATTTCTTCTCTAACTGTAGCTGGTCTTCTATATGATATACATTACATCCATTAACCTCCATTTAACACAATCAGAAGAACTTTTGGGCGATCTAACTTTTCGGTGCGGTCTTAAAAATGAGTCGTATATTTACTACTAACTTCTGTCTCACATGGACATTGTTTGGTAGAATTTTATGACAAGCATGAAAACTATTCCAATACAATAAGAAAGCCTAGGAAGCATGACTTGTTGCTGGGCTAGGTCTTTCGGACCTTCTCTTGGGTTCTTCATTCACTCTACTATGCCTTTCAAAGTTATCACAAAATCGTCAGGAGTGTTTGAGGTTTTGTTGCCAACGCTTCCATTAATGTACTTAGAAAACATTCTCAAATTTGAGATACCATTTTAAAATAGCCTTGTGCTCCTCGAGCAACAACCGTGCTTCTGCAAATTGGTTTAACTCTCCTGCCTTTCGCATGGTTGTGAATAGCGAAATTTTTTAAAAGAACATTCAACTTCAAAAATGTTATTATATACTCACGTGCAAAGAAATGGAATCACCTCCCTTGCGAGTGTTAAATGTAATTTTCATTCTCAAATATAAATAATGTTATATTATTGAAGGGGACAATAAAAGAGTGTGTCTTCTGCTGGAATTATAAATTTTATTTACAACTCTTTTATTGTCTCCTTCAATATATAAAAATTCTGCTACCCTCGGCACAAAAACTTTCAATTTAATGTTATATTAATATAAATTATACCCTATTAAAGCCTAAGATTAAATAATCATGAGTTTCCTACATTTGATTCATTCGCGAATCGAATGCAGGTGATTTTTGTTAGATATTAAGTAATAATAATATCTGAATTTATATATTTGTTTGTAAGAAATAATGAATTTTTAGATATTTTTCTAATTAATATATTAAGTGGATATATATCAAAGAGAGTTATTTTGACCGCAAAATTTTTTTAAGCGGGATATATATATCGCTAGACCACTGCTGGTTGAGGCTATTGGGGTCAGCTAAATCTTAAATCTGGACCAAGAGAATCTTTTTCATTTCTCTTGGTCCAGATTTAAGATTAGAGCGATATATATATCTTGTTTAAAAAAATAAATAACTCTCTTTGATATATATCCGCTTAATATATTAATTAGAAAAATACCTAAGATTAAAGATTAAATCAATATGTTTTACATCAAAAGACATCCAGTTAATTTTTAATTATTTGACTTGGAATGAAAAATTAGGAAAAAATGAAAATTTTAGACGTTGGATATTATTTAAATTCAACAAAAAAATAAATAAATCAATCAATAATAAAAACTTTATTTAAGGATTTTTTAATATTTAGTATAGCCCCCCCCCCTGTTTAGAAAAAAATATTTAAATTACAAAGAAACATACAATGTATCATTATATTAATGAAAAGAGAGGGATTCCATTTTGTTGCACCGTAGTGTATAATAAGTTTTTTCTTCTAGATACGGGTTGGTAGAAATCAATGGAGATTTGAAATCCGAGACTCTCGGCAACAAAAATCTTTTCAATTTATTAAAGTGTGTAAACATTTTTTGACCCTCTCTGTATAATGGTATATATACTCCTATGTTTAATACGTTAGCCTTGGTTATTTATGCTATATTTGTTATCAAGAATTTAAAAAATAAATATTTATGAATTTATATAATAAATTTTTTTAAGAATTCAATCACTTTTATATTTAACAATTTAACTCCAAAACTTTTGCTTCAACATTTAAACAAATGTGTTTTTGTTCTCAGTGATATCTTTTCTTCCTGTTGTCTGAATTTGTCTAACTCTTGCATGCTTTGCTTTTTCATGTGCATGAAATCCCCTTCCCATTCTTTAAACTCTTCAGTCTTCTTCTCAAAATGACGAGCAAGATCCTCCTTTGCATGATGCTAATGCTAATCGATCCGGGAACAATGATGGGCTTATATCTAGTGAAGATGAGGATGAGGTATGATCTCCCGTTAGTTTCTTTCACCCTCTCTCTCGAAATAATTATCTAAACATATATAGAGATATAACTAAATTTTGCACTCTTGAGTTTGATACCTAATATCCGATTTTGACAAAACTCGACAACTTATTTTTGTTCTTACAGTCGTCTGACAATGTGGACAGCCCAAACTCCCATACCGATGATGAACCTGTGAGTTACTTTTTTCTTTCATATATTTTATTTATTTTATTAGTATAGAGAATGCATATATTCAAAAAGGCATTAGGAAAATCTTAAAATTCAAAAATAGTGGCAAAATTTTAATTAACAATAAAAATAGAATATATTTAGGGCCTGTGGTATGTCGGCTGGTAAAGTCTTTGTAAAAGTTGACAAAGGCGTAAACCCTTAGAATTCATCTTGTGCCCGGCCGGATGGCCAATCAGATGACCCGCACTTTCAGTCAAAGTCTGATGATTTATTTCAGCTTCTTCAGAACTGATGGCCATACATAAACATAAATGTCTTATAATAAGATTTACTTCAATTTTTCAAAAATAATGGTGAAATTTATGTGGAAAGTTAGATACTGGTCTAGCGCCTTAGATATTAATACATATTTAAAAACTCTAATGAAGCAAGATTTTGATAATTTAATTTCCTAAAAGAAATGTCAATGACGCAAGTGTCTTAACCCCCCCCCTTTAGACACCCCTGAATTGTGGCTGGCAATGCAATGCTGTGCAATAATAATAATCAAATACCCAAAATTGGGGAAATGGCGGGGGTTCAAATTAAAAATTATAATTCTATCAGATGTGGACCAAATTATAAATAGTTATTATATATTTTATTAATCTTTTGGGGCGTATATTAACTACCCAAGGAGGTAAGGAGAGGGTCAAGAATTATAAATTTCTAGGCCCTTGGACAAAGGGTAAACCTTAGAATTAATCTTGTGCCTGGCCGGACGGCCAACCAGATGACACACGCACTTTCATCTGATTGGCCATCCACCCGGGCACAAGATGAATTCTAAGGTTTTACCCTTTGTCAACGTTTACAAAGACTTTGCCAACCGAAATACAACTGGCCCTTAGTATACTCACTTTTACTAATACTAAAGAATTTTACCATTTTTAATTTTCAATCAAAATGATAGTACAGTGGTTCTCAAACTTTTGTTTAAATCGCACATACCCCTAGTCTTGTCTAAATTGACTGATAATAAATATTCCATGATAAAATGTACTCATTGACATATTAAACTTTTAACTGTCAAATTTTGTTGCAAATTTATTGAAAAATATATCAAATTAAGAGGTTTTCGTTAAGAGTAGCAGAGATTTTGAATTGGCTCAGACAAATCTGTTTGCCTATGTGATGTTATGTTTTCTCACCGCCAGGTTCGCTGTCGTCAGTGTTCCCCCACCAGTGGCGCACCATTACCCCTTGTCGCTCTGAACTAATGAATGTCAACTTGGCGATAAATCATTATTTTTATATATATTATAATAAAAGAGAACGGGAATTCAAATCGCTCATTTGAAAATATATAGTTTTTATAAAAGGAGTCTAATTAAACATACTTTTTCAATTGACACTGTTTTTATACAGCAATACTTTTGGCTCAACCGAAAATCAGATGCCCTCATTTTTTTTCTTCACCGAAATACAAGAGTCCCAAGGTGCTTTTTTCACTATTATTTATATCCGACGATTGGCTGTTCGGTTTTCAATGTGTGTTTGATTAGGAAAAAATAGGAGCCCCAAACACACCCCGCCCGACGATTGGCTGGTTCGGTTTTCAATGTGTGTTTGATTAGAAAAAAATATGGGAGTCCAAAACACACCCCGTCCGGACTTAACTTTCAGAGGTTCGGTTAATATATATTCAGTTCGGCTGACGCCAACCGAACCGTTTAAAAATCAGCCCGAAAAGGATCTATACGAACCCAACCGAGCCGAAATAAATATATATTAACCGAACCTGAGTCGTTTGCACATATTCGGTTCTATTACGTGGTTTAATTTAATAAAAATATTGTAAATAATATTAATAATATTTATTATATAATATTAATAATTACATTATTATTGATCTACTGCACTTTTAATTAAAAACCGATTAGACGGAATCAAGGGCGGATCCAGGGGGGGGGAGGGGGCGCCCCCCATAGAGGCCCGTGTCTGGCGGGAGTGCAACACGTGCGTCGCACGCAGAGGCCAAAAAACGGCGGCCAAATCGACAGGAAATTTATAACAATTTTTTTATTTTAATGAACTTAAAATATGAGATATCAAATTTGTAAAAAAACAAACATTTTTTTTTTTAAATTTTAAAATAAAGTTCTATGTGTGTGTGTGTGTGTGTGCGTCTCTGCCCCCCCCCCCCCCGCTTGGCAATTCGATCGCGACACACTTTAGAGATAAAAAGTAGATCTTATATACATCGTGCACCTTCTCCCCCCCCCCCCATAAAAAATTCCTGGATCCGCCCTTGGACGGAATCAAATAATATTTTTAAATCCCCGGGTCAATATTCGTTGAGTGCTGCTCCCTGGGAGCGATCCAATAACTAAGATAGGGGTGGGAGAGGTGAGCAGAGTGCGGGAACCCTTTTGACAGCGAAATTGGCGGTTAAAATAGGAGATTATCAGCTTTTCTTTTACCTGGAATTTATCCGAATAATTCGAAGAGTGTGTTTTCTGCTTGATTTTATTGATACGTTTCTGTGAGAATATTATTTAAAGATGGAAAAAAGCTAGACTTAAAAATTAAACACTCATTTAAATCTTAGAAAATCATAAGATGGTGTCATCTATTAAATACAATGGAATGGAATATTTTTAATTATATGTCAGAAGGGTTGTTTTTCACCCCCTTGGGAATCGAACTCGAGTGCCAGTAACAGCAATCCGGGCCATCTGGCTCACCTGCGGGATGCGACTCTTGACATATGTAAACGAGTTAAATATTTTACTCAAAGATTGTTATCTTAATTGAAAAGTGTTTGTTTTGCCGAGAGTAGCAGAGTTGTTGATTCACAAAGAGAAACAAAGAGGTTGTCCTCTGCTTGATGCAAATAAACATACACACATATATATCGAGATGATATATCTGTATATATATTATTTATTTGTTTGAGACTATAGTTTCGAAGACTTGGTCTTCATCATCAGTCTTTTTTAATTATAAATGTTTGTTTTTCATGGAGTCAATATCGTATGGATATTGAAAATTTGGTGTTCCTTCCTCACTGGTGGTCATCTCGATATATATGTGTGTATGTTTATTTGCATCAAGCAGAGGACAACCTCTTTGTTTCTCTTTGTGATTGTTATCTTAATTTGTAAAATTTCGTGATCCAGTGATTCTAAATTTAAACATAGAGCCATGCTATATAATTTAAATAAAGGTCGTTGAGTGTTTCGAATTTTGAAGAGATTCAAAATTCGAAGGGCAATGGAATATCTTTTTCTAATCGAATATGAAAGATTTCAATTTGCCGATGGTAATAGATTCAAATTTTCTTAGAAAATCATAAGATGGTGTCATCTATTAAATCCGATGGAATGGAATATTTTTAATTATATGTTAGAACGGTAGTTTTTCACCCCCTCGGGAATCGAACCCGAGTGCCAGTAACAGCAATCCGGATTTAATAGATGACACCATCTTATGATTTTCTAAGAAAATTTGAATCTATTACCATCGGCAAATTGAAATCTTTCATACTCACTCATTTTAATATTAATTATGAATTGTTAGTAATTAGAATTAATTTTTGTATTAATAAATAAATTCTCAAGTTGATGATTTCAACGATAACTTATTTAATTAACTGTTAAAGTAGTTATACAAAATAAAAAAATAATTTTTAAGAAAAAAATAAAACCGACTTCAAAAAATTAAATGCAACAAATAAAATACACTAAAAGGTATAAAATAATTATTATCTTATTTAGTTACAACTAAACTACGAAATATTAACATGAAATTACTTTTTGAAGTCGGTGCCAAACATATACCTTTTATGAATCGCACTCGACGGATCTTACTTAGTACGTTTGGCGGGTACGCTCGCTTATAGGTATAGTTTGTTTGGCACCGACTTCAAAAAAGTAATTTCATGTTAATATTTCGTCGTTTAGTTGTAACTAAATAAGATAATAATTATTTTATACCTTTTAGTGTATTTTATTTGTTGCATTTAATTTTTGAAGTCGGTTTTATTTTTCTTAAAATTATTTTTATTTTCTCTTTTTAGTGATGTTATTAATAGTGATAATATCATCAGAACTTGACCAAATTAATATGGCACTATTCCTAAGATACCCCCTTTCCAATAAAAAAAGAATCATCGAAATCCGTTCATAAACAAAGAAGTTAGGCCTGAACAAACCTAACAAAAAAGGTCTAATACCAATGAAAAAAAATGGGACCAATCGGAAGCTAGACCGAACCCAATGCAAAAAAAATTTCAAAATCGGTTCACAATTGACGGAGATATGAGGTAACATAGACATAAAAAAAAAAAAAAAATCAGTCGAATAGAGAACCTCCTCCTTTTTTGAAGTCTGTTAATAAAACTGAGAAACATCTAAACAATGTCCTAATCTCTGTTAAAATTCCTGGTGTATTTCGGTAATATTTTTCCACCCTTCAACAATAGTATTTTAAAATAAAAAAATACTTACTGTTCATACGGTGTTTACAAATGTTCTCTTTAAGAAATGACCTATTCACTATTTCGGACTGGTGACTTGGAATATGAATACGATTTGAGTCAGCCCGAAAAGCAAGATTATTTTATGTTATTAGCAAGTAGAGAGCACACTCTTTGATGGATTCTTTTGAAAATATAGCTGTAAAGAAAATAATGTTATTTTCATTTATCTAAGTTTCAGAACCACTGGTTTATATAAAATCTAGGGTTTTCATACTCTCACTAACATTAACTGTGCAAAAAATTCGAGCCACCAATAAAAACTTTATTATTAAATACCAAATAATTTTTAAAATGTTTACAAATAACCATATAATTTGTTCTATAAACTCTTAAACTTAACATATTCAATAAATATTGTTGATAATTTTTGAATTTTATAAAAAAATAAGTAAAATTAAATTAAAAGATACAATTACAAATTATCATACTTTCTCATTATCACTTTACTATGTAAATAAATTTTTATAAAAGATCCAATTCCATTTGAAATATCAATAAAATGAATCATTTTGAATTAAGCATCATTGATAGAAAAATTAAATATACAAAACGGATATTGTTCAAGCAGTTCAAATTGTGTGCCTAATTAATCAAGGGCTAAGTCAACGACAAGTGCCAAGTACACTTACATTAAGCAATAGTTTTAATAATGTATGGTAAAAATGATTTATTATTTAATAAAGTTTTTATTGGTGGGTCAATTTTTTTGCACCGCAGTGTATTTCCATTTTATTTGTAAATTGTTCATTTTGTTTTTGTTAAATACCTATTTCAAAAGTTTTTCCTTTTTAAAATTAAATAAAATTTTATGTCTTTTTTCGAATATCAATCATTCAGATGCATAAGTTAAAAATTATTCTCATTCTTGATTTTAGGCTGAATGTACAGCCCGGGCGGTTCCAACAGTAACGAACAGTCGAATAAGTGCTGAAGGATTGCCTCCAGGCTGGTCACTTCAGGTAGCCCCGAATGGGAGAGTGTTCTTTATCGATCACAACCAAAGGACAACTTCATGGGTCGATCCAAGAACAGGAAGAGCCAGTCCGATGCCCAACCAGACCAATACATCCAGCAACCAACCAGAGGACGAACTTGGACCCCTTCCTGAAGGATGGGAAGAGAGGGCGCACACAGATGGAAGAATATTCTTCATTGATCATAGTAAGCCAATCAGGATTATATTTTGCTTTATAATGTGGAATATTTTGAATTATTACATATATTAAATCGTAATTTAATGAAAAGGCAGCCTAAGAACAAAGAAAACTATAAATTCCTCTTAAAAACCGATGTTTTGGAATACCTTTCAGGGTCCATAATTTAATATAAACGAGATAGTCCAACAATAAGAATTTGTCCAAATTATATTGCAAACTTTGACTCAAACACAAGGACTGTTAAAGTAGACAAAAAAGCAGCTCGGTTCTGAAGTGATGAGTTATTTTCTTAAATCAAAAGCTTTTTACGGGGTGGGCCTATTAGTCTCACATCTAACCCCTTTTAGTCACCTTCTACGACAAGCAGGGGATACTCTGGACAAATTCTACCCCCGGTCCACAGGGGGACCAGAAAAAGTCACTCTAATATCCTTTCGTTTTTGAAGCGATGAGTTATTTCCGTAAAGCCGAACTTTTTACGCAGCGGGGCTGTTAGCCTCACACCTAACCCCTTTTAGTCGCCTTCTACGACAAGCAGGGGATACTGTGGACATATTCTACCCCCGGTCCACAGGGTGAACCAGAAAAAGTCACTCTATTATCCCTTCGTTTTTGAAGCGATGAGTTATTTCCGTAAATGAAAAACTTTTTACGGCGTGGGCCTGATAGCCTCAAGTTCAACCCCTTTTAGTCGCCTTCTACGACAAGCAGGAGATACTGTGGACATATTCTATCCCCAGTCCACAGGGGGAACCAGAAAAAGTCATTATTATATGTGAATTTTACAGGGTAAAAAATATTTATATTTCATTATCATTTTTCAGATACTAGAACAACTCAATGGGAAGATCCACGTTTATTAAACCCGCAAATTGCAGGGCCGGTAATTACACAAATAATAATTGATTATTTAACATTAAAAAAGTAAAACATTTTATTATATTTTCCACTTTTCAGGCTGTTCCATATTCTAGAGATTATAAAAGGAAATATGAATATTTAAAATCGCAATTAAAAAAACCGGTAAGCTTGATTAATTTATTATATTACTAGCTGCAAGGCACGCCTTCTGTGGGCCCCTTGCTCCCTGGACCCCCCGTCACTTGAACACTCACTCCCTCTCCTCCATCTTCAACCACTCTCCATCCCACCGATCCTATCCCCAAACCCGGAATTTCTCCCAGGCTTTGATCACCCTCCAACCTAGTAAACCTACCCCCTGGACTCCCCATTAATGGACCTCGCATCCCCTGGATCCCCACCTTTCATCTGGATCCCAGCCCTCACCCCTGGACCCGGGGGGGGGGGGGGGGGAGACATAGGTACATAAATCCACAAATGCCCTTTAGTAGTATGTGATTATATTAAAAAAAAATTTTAAGTATCAATATTAATTAATAAGAAATTTAAAAGGCTTGGTGCGTACTGGATATGTAAATTTTTAAAGGAGGATGAATGAAATTCAATTGCTTCTTTCCAGTAATTTTTATTTATTTTATCCAAATATTTCGAGATGGATGGTTTTCACAGAGGAAGAGATGCCGTAGTGCTCTCGAAATATTTAGATAAACCACTAAAATAAATAAAAATTACTGGAAGAAGCAATTGAATTTCATTCATCCTTAAAAAAAGGAAAAAAAAATCAATATTAAAATCAGTATCACCTCTTAGGATTAAATAAAATCCGTGGCCTAGTTGGTAAGGCGCTCTTCGCGTAAGGAGCGAGACGCGGGTTCGAATCCGTCGGATGCTCAATTCATTTTTCCTTTTCAAAAAATAATAAAATAATTTTCTAAATATGTAGAATTAACATAAGAAATTATTGATTACATTATTTAACTTTCGCGGCTCAAATTGCTTTATGAAAAAATAAAGTTTCACTTCTATTACACACTATTTTCTTTATTATTTTTAATATATTAATGATTTTTCTTTATTGTTTTTCAGAATAACGTTCCAAACAAATTTGAAATCAAAGTTCGTCGAAACAATATATTGGAAGATTCTTATCGTATAATTAGTAGCGTTAATCGAATTGAATTGCTTAAAACCAAACTCTGGGTGGAATTTGAAAATGAGGTCGGCCTCGACTATGGCGGTCTCGCGCGCGAATGGTTTTTTCTTTTGTCCAAAGAAATGTTCAATCCCTATTATGGCCTCTTTGAGTATTCGGCAATGTAAATTGATTAATTAATCACATTGTTTATTTAATATAAGCAAATTCTGAAAAATTTAAAATCATTATTTTGCAGGGATAATTACACACTACAAATTAATCCTTTTTCTGGTTTATGTAACGAGGAACATCTTAATTATTTTAGATTTATAGGAAAAATTGCTGGCATGGCTGTTTATCACGGAAAACTTTTAGATGGTAAATATTTTTCTATTTTTATGTTAAAGCTTTCGTGGGCATCATTTGTAAAACTAGAACCATAGAGTAATATAGAGGGGAAGGTTACCTTATATAGAAAAAGCGCTCTCTAGCGACTACACTTAGCAAACACTTAGTTCTTAAGAGCTATCCAAAGATCATAGAACATTCAAAGCCTTTATCATAGATAAAAGATATATACCCTTTATGTTATAAATATATAAGCGTTTTTTTACTCTTGATAATGTCACCAAAATTTGCCCCGAAGAGAGCGGTTTCCGCCATTTTATTGCCCAATGGTTTTGCCCTTGTCTCGCCAGAGAGCTCTGTAACTCGTATACGCTAAAATACATTGGCTCCTTATGGAGCCTTCCACTTTATATTACTCTATGACTAGAACATAGGAGCCTCAAAAAAATTTATGGTACCCTTAGATACTATATATCAAATTTTATGAATATTCTAATTAATTTATGAAGGGGTTAAAATAAGAGACGTGCAGCTTTTATTTATTTATTTTTTATTTATGAACTTCCGCTAACGTTTCGACCGAGGGGTGAACCGCGACCTAATATCGTGTACACCTACTTCCACTTCCACTTTCATTTCCAAGTAGAAGACAATAGATTAAGGGGCATTATCTAATGAATTCCAAAATAATTCCACATAATTCCAAAGACGGTGTACACCTAATTCCAATCGCGGTTCACCCCTCGGTTTCAGCTATTGGTTGTAGCCATCTTCAGAGCTAAACAATGACAAACAATGTTAACAATATTAAATCGGCCTTGTCCAAGTACATCAATCAATTATTATAGATTTTTCTTTTTCTCTTCACCAGTAATTCAGATTATAACTATATAGCATATAAATATACATTGTATTCGCGCAAAAGGCCAAAAGATGTAATACTTTTAAGACTATTATTGTCTTAATGATAGTTTTCTATATATCATATGTATATTTCTTGTATATAGTTTAATCTGATGACTGGTGTATCCAAAAAAAATTGTTTTATATAAATATTGACAAATTCCCGGTGAAGAGAAAAAGAAAAATCATAATAATTGATTGATGTACTTGGACAAGGCCGATTTAATATTGTTAACATTGTTTGTCATTGTTTAGCTCTGAAGATGGCTACAACCAATAGCCGAAACGTTAGCGGGAGTTCATAAATAAAAAATAAATAAAAGCTGCATCTCTCTTATTTTAACCCTTCATAAATTAATACAACTTCAGCTATAAAGAATTCCTAAAATAAATATTCTTATTGCTTCTTTGAAGCTTAATTATTTCAATTTACAAAATGTTTCCAAGCCAATAACCTTAAATTCAATGATAAATCAAGTACAAATTTATTGAGGTTTGTACTAAAACCAACTAGAGTGAACATTTTTAATGAGAAAATCACATCAGAATGCAAACATAAAACTTGATTAAAAAATTTAATGGGCACTATGGTATCGAATCTACTTCTATTTTTTTTGTAATCTCGACAGAGTTAATTGGATTTTTTTGTTAAAATTTTGGTTTGTCAGATTCGCACTTTGGCCGACCTAGCTAATATGCCAGCAAGTGCGAATTTGCAAACTGGAAAAATCCCTTAGTCTTTCTCTATAAACTTAAGCCAAAGCACTTGAAAACGACTTCAGAAATAAGTGTCGATTACTAGGGGCAGCTAGTCTTAGACCGTTCCGAGTTTTGAAAAAGTTACTTTTTCCTTTCAATTTATTATCTTATTATTTTTGAATTTATACAACTTATAAAATTTTTATTATTTTTGTTGAAATAAATATTGGCCAATAACCAGCGAAATTAAATTTTTTTTTATTTTTCATTGAATTTAAAATATTTTGATGAAGGCGCTGATGGCTTATGTATAATAATTAGATGCTGTTTTGAGGTATGTAAGCCCTTTGAACCAGATGTGGTGTTCAAATGAAGACAAGGAATTTTATTCAGGTTGAAGATGTATTGTCTTGTTTAGATGTTTTATTTTCAATTCACGAGACGGTTTCGGCGGAAACTCTCCACCATCCTCAGTCACTGTTTGAATTATATATCGCTCAATATACGTTCATAGTATACAGTAAGAAAAGCATTTGATATGTTTCAATTACATTTTTGTAATGCTATAAAACATACATATAATATAAATACAACAGTCTTCGTGAAAGGTTAAAATTAAATGAAAATATACATAATTGTGTTATATCCTTCATATAATATATATGTAAAAAATACTTATTTGTATGTCAAAATGATGTTAAATATGTTTTGAAGTCCTTAATTAAGTGAAAACTCAGTGTTGCCTTATTTCTAGGCGCGTCGACAGAAACCTCTCAAACATATCATTTGACTCAAACTCACTAGAATTCAGGGATAAAATTTCAATGCTAGGCGTAACTCTAGGGTCTGACCTTTCATGGAATGACCATATCTCAACCACTGCTAAAGCTGCAGCGCGCAAGCTTGGTCTCCTATTTAGGTCTAGACGCTGTTATACTCCCAGTCAACTTGCTTATACTGTATAAGGCTCAAATTCGTCCCTGTCTCGAATATGGCTTTCATCTGTGGAGGTGTGCCTCCAAGCATTCTCTTACTACACTGGATGCGATTCAGAAGCGAGCAATTAAACTAATAGGAGACCCGGCTCTAACCAACACACTCGACTCCCTGGCTCACCGAAGAACCGTTTCTGCCCTTCCCTTGTACTACAGATACTATCACGGTGTCTGTTCAGTCGAGCTGAAATCAATTATCCCCCCCTAAAGTCCTCTTTACTAGAAACACGCGGTTTTCGAACGCTCAGCACCCCTTCGCTGTCAAATTGGATAAAAGTCGAACAAGTCGCCAACTCTTTTATCCCTATGACCTCCAGAGACTGGAACTCGCTCCCTGCCACCATCTTTCCCGCGACTTATAACCTTCAGCTATTTAAGACCCGTATCCACAGATACCTTCGACTCCTGCCCAGCCCATAAAATTCTTTCTTCTTCTTTTCACGTTGGAGGGGCCAACCCAGGCATTTAGGGGTTGCACCTTTTTGGTGTAACTCCGTCTCATCATTTTCATTAAAAAAAAAAAAAAAAAAAAAATATAAAATATAAAAATCCTTCTTTATAAATTCATAGAGTTATGAGTTAATCAACAATTTTTCATATTAACATATCGAAACGATTTTTTATAAAAATGTATATTAAATTTCATTATTCAACCAGAATAAAATTCCTTGTCTTCATTTGAACACGATATCTGGTTCAAAGGGCTTATATACCTCAAAACAGCATCTAATTATTAAAATATTTTGATTTAATTTAAGAACGTTTGAGGCCCTTGCATTGCATTGTGCGTCTAGTTACGTCACTGCTTGCCAGGTTAATAATATGCAAGCTTTTTTTTTTAAATTTAGTCTACTCACTATAAGTATATTTGAATTAATTTTGTTTAGGTGATCTAAGCTAAAAAAAGCATACCTTAGCCAAATATTGACCTCTCCGTCCGGAAATATGGTATACATTTCGCGATTTTTATTGTCCGGAAATATAGTATACATTTGCAAAAAAATACAATAAAACTAAAAATTAACATGACAAGTATATTATATTAACTTTTTTAGAAAAACTATAATTAAAAAAGAATAATTTTGTTACATTTTGTTTTGATTTTGGAATACCAACTGCGAAGCGTTCCTCGACGATTTAATGGTGTATTCTTTATTTGCTCTAAATTGTTAGAATAATCTTTACGTTTTCTTCCGCATTTTTTTTCTTTTTTGGAGAAACATCGGGGCATATTTTACCTTCTCTGTATTGAGCTTGTGCTGTATGCCAAATTCTACTTACGGTTAGCCGGGATACTTGAAATGCAGTAGCAACGTCATTGATTGCACCGTGTTTTAACTTGTTCTCTTTCATGTGCTGTAGCAAAGCCTGCAGCATGTAAGCTTGGCTTTCTTTTCCGAACCAAACGATTTTTCACCCCCACTCAACTCCTTATATTATACAAGGCTCAAATTCGCCCCTGTCTTGAATATTGCTCGCATTTGTGGAGAGGGGCCCCCAAGTATTCTCTTGAAACCCTGGACGCAATTCAGAGACGAGCTATCAGACTGATAGGCGATCCTACATTAACTGACACTCTCGACTCCCTAGCCCATCGTAGATCTGTCTCCGCCCTTTCCCTTTTTTATAGATACTACCATGGCTTTTGTTCTGACGAAATTAAATCGATAATCCCACCAAGGGCTTCATTTGCGCGAAATACACGATTTTCTAAAACTCAACACCCCTACGCGCTTAAACTGGATACTAATCGAACAAACGCATTCGCCAATTCATTTATCCCCATGACATCTAGAGACTGGAACTCTCTTCCCCCGACCGTCTTTCCAGCAACTTATGACCTTCAATCTTTCAAGACCAGCATCCACAGATACCTTCGACTTCTACCCAATCACTAAATCTCCCTTATCTTCACGTTACAAGGGTCCACCACGGACTACAGAGGTTGTACCTTCTTGGTGCAACTTCTTCTTGTATCAGTATCTTTATAAAAAAAAAAAAAAAAAAAAAAAATTCTAAGATACCATGACGTTGATTTCAGTGGTCAATTGTTTTATATTTGGAATCTCTTCTTTTTAAGTTTATCAATTCTTCTTCGGAATTTTCAATATTGATTTTTGCAGCGGTATCAATTTTATTTATCATAAAAAAGCAGAACTGACTTTTGATCGTTAAGTTTTAAACCAAGAAGAGACGCGACACATGTCAATTATATTAGAGTTATATTACTTTTAATATATACTATAATAATATAATGAATGTTGTCATTTGTTCCTCTATTCACGATAATCTACGATTTTTTTTAAATGTATACCATATTTCCGGACGGAGGGAGTATATTTTTATTTTAATGAAATCACTCTCACTAACATTTTTTTTATTTTTTAGCATTTTTTATCCGGCCTTTTTATAAAATGATGTTATCTAAACCGATTGATTTAAAAGATATGGAATCTGTAGATTCCGAATATTATAACTCACTATTATGGATAAAAGAAAACGATCCGACTGAATTAGAACTTACATTTTCAATAGATGAAGAAGGCTTCGGTCATTTTAGTCAACGGGAACTTAAAGAAGACGGCGCTAATATCCCTGTAACAAATGAAAACAAAGACGAATATATTAGGTATATGAACAATTATTAATGTGAAATTTATAATTTAATTATATGGGAATTTATATAAGGGCAATTTTATCAAAGATAGTGTTTATATCTGTGATCTGTCAAATCCATCCAGACTTATTTTATTGTATCAATCTAGAAAGAAAAATTTCTACTATGTCTCAGTTATTTTTATCTTTATTTCAACCAATGTGGCTCTAACCAATTGAGTTCTTGAAAAAGTCTCGAGAGAGACGAAACGTTGTACAAAAATTGAAGAAGAGCTTCAATAAAAAACATTGTCCAATGAACTGTGAATTTTAATCTACTAATTATAATGGACATTAATCAACATAATTTATCAAAGATCTTAGTAGATTATCATTTATATATTATATGTCAGAGAAGGTTTTCCATCCACTTTTTCGACAGTCAAATTTTCATATTAAATTCATAATTTAATTTTAAAAGAGTCAGATTCTATTGGGAAAATCACGAGAGTCTCGTCTACCGAATCTTAGATGTTTAGAATAAGTTATTAAAGTTGTTTTGAGAAATAAGGACTATATCTTTTATGCAGATAATTTATATTTTAGTCTTTTTAGAGCCCTGAAGAAGTCATCAAAGTTGACGAAACGTTGACAATAAAATATAAATTACACAGGTCGACAAAAATTTTTTTTTCCTTGTCCTAAGATTTATTTCATGATTTTTCTATTCAGTGTGCATCAAAATAAAGGAAAAATACCTATATTCCATATAAAGTTTGCTTTTGTAGTGGTTATAATAATAATAAACGACGAAAAAGGCCATTTTAACCGATAATATCTCAAAACTCTAACCTGTTATAAAAAATCGAGAAATTGCATGAAAATCAGCGTATGAAACTCTACTGGAATCCATTGCTAGGTTTACGGGTACAAATTTTTGTCGACCTGTGTTATCTGCATAAAAGATATAGTCCTTATTTCCCTAAAACAACTTTAATAATTTAATCGATGGACATAAATAATCAAAATAGTTTAGAATAAGCTTTATTACAGGATTCAATAGAAGACATTCTCGCGATTTTTCTAATGAAACCTCGGCAAATGAATTTTTTAATTTCATTTCCAAAATAGTCATCCCATCACCTTCGAGTTTTGAAAAAATGCAAAATTTAAAACACCAATTTCTATTTATACTATATGTTATGGCTATCTGTTTAAATTTAGAATCACTAGTTAGCGAAATTTTACAAATGATACAATTTTTGACAACCTCGTGATTCCTTTAGAAGATAAACTGATTTATTCTTATAAATGCAATATTTCTTTTAGTTATTTTTTCCTGAAAACAAAATAGAATATTCAAGAAATAAAAATTTTAATCTTTGGGTTAAATATTATTTATCGCGATATATATCAGAGAGGTTCACATCCCAGGGTAGAAAATTGGTCAGGATTGCTATTTTTGGCATCCGTGGGGGATGAACAGAACTCTTCTGACATATAATAAAGACTATCCCCTGACAGCTCAGATTTCTTCAAATTTCTGCAATTTTAACTCTTTTATTCAAATAAAATAAAAATCTATATACTAGACTGCTTCGCCTTATTCATTAATTTATTTTAATTAAAAACACTTTGCTTAATAAATTCTATCTTTAATTTTTAATTTTACGAATTTATATATATATATTACTAATTGAATTTATTTTCTAAATCTTCTCATTTAGTTTGGTAATCCAATGGCGCTTCGTTGCTCGAGTTCAAGAACAAGTGAATGCATTTTTAGAAGGATTTAATGGACTAGTTCCTCTTGCTCTAATCAAAATATTTGACGAAAATGAATTAGAATTACTCATGTGTGGAATTCAAAATATAGATGTTAAAGATTGGAAAGCGAATACTCTATACAAAGGCGATTATCACCCGAATCATATAACAGTCCAATGGTTTTGGAGAGTAAGTATTTTATTTTTCCTTTTTTTTGTTTACTTATTTGAAATAAAAAAATAATGAAGGTGGTCCCCGTATAGGGACGAATCAAAGCGCAAAGCGTGCACAGGCCAAGTTCGAGCATTAGCTTGTCCGTACACGCTGTACGCTATTTACACGAACCATTTCGAGCCAATTTCGACCCCCCTGCAGCTCGTAATCTATTTGAGATACAAAGCTGAAATTATACACATATAATTATGTAATCTATCTTTAAGAGAGTACCAAATTTAAATAATATAGCTTAAATAGATTCTGAGATATAGACCTGAAAAAATAGCTAATTTTGGCACTCACTCACTGACAGGTCATCAAAACTTATAGGGTACTTCCAATCATTCCAGCATCATGAAATTTCGCCTGCTAGTAGAGTTTGGGACACAAACAAAGGAAAAATTCAAAAAGTCTAAACGTTCTATCTTTCAACCCCTTCAAAATGGGGGGGGGGGCAAAAAATGAAAATTCTAGCCCGTTGGACCAAACTCGGCCAAATTTTGTATACATATTCTGTGGGCCCCCTGAAGGCTAGAAATGCAAACACTAAC